>JASAND010015988.1:0-13731 GCA_030248195.1 Trissonchulus latispiculum
CTGAAAATAACAAAGCTTGCAAATAGTCTGTTTACATTATTAATTGATAAATAATACTGCGAACTTGGTTAAAACGTCAAACATTAAACAAGGTAAAATTGAATTTATTAGTAGCTAAGTGGTGGCTTGCTGTCAAAATTTAGCTGGCGAAAGTTTTGTTTCGCTGTGTGTGAATGCAAAATTCTAGGCTAATCTGCAAAATTTGAAGCCTAGCCTGCAAAATTTTCCATAATTCCTGCTAAATTTCTAACCACTTCTCGACCTTCCCGCTGACAATTGTTTCGCTTGCTAAATTTAGGTATTCTACAGGTAATTTTGAGAAAGTTGGGGGTGGGTGGCATAATAGGTGATAGGTGTAACGGGGATTAGGGGTGGGGGTGGGCGGGGGGCCCTCCCCCCAATTTTGGGGGGGGGCCTTTTTAGTTCCCCCAAACCCCCCACGACCTCTCCCGAGAGCCAAAACCTCCCCCAAAAAATTTTCAATTTTTATGCCAAAAATCGCATTTTCAGCCATTGCTAATCATAGGTGTGGCTGGCGAAAAAAGTGGGGGAGGGGTTTGATAAAAGTAGGGGAGGGGGGGTTTGGCGAAAAAGGGGAGGGGGGTCGCCAAAAGTCAATTTGGGGGAGGGGTAAGAAAATTTTGAGGGGGGCATAGGTGCGGCTGGCGAAAAAAGTGGGGGTGGGGTTGGAAAAGTAGGGTGGGGGTTTGGCAAAAAAAGGGGGAGGGGGGTCGCGAAAAAGTCGATTTGGGGGGAGGGGTAAGAAAAATTTTCGAGGGGGGGGGGGGGGGGCGGCGAAATATAGGTTTTTCGCTAAAAACTGAAAATTTGTCTCAATTTCAGCAATGGTTAGCGATTTGTACGGTACTATATAAGGCACATTTTAGCAATTGTTCGCTAGTGTTTTGAAAGTTTTCGAATGTTTGGCTAAAAACTTGCAAAAATCCTGGGCAGGGTGTTGAAAATTTTTAGGGGGGGGGGGTCGGGAAAATTTTTTAGGGGGGGGGGGTCGGCCGAAGGCCGATTTGGGGGGAGGGGTAGAAAAATTTTTTAGGGGGGAGGGTCTGCGACCCCCCCTCCATTTGGGGAAAGGGTTCCCCCCCCACCCCCCCTAAAACACCTATGGGGGAAACTGAAAAATTTTTCCATTTTAAGCAATTTTTAGCGATTTTTTAGCGTAATTTGGCTAAATTTTAGTTTTACACTTATTTTCATCAATTTTTCGAAAAATTTCGAATTTTCGGCTAAAAATCGCTTCAAAATTTAGGTAGGGGTTTGAAAATTTTTAGGGGGGGGGGGTCGGCCGAAGGCCGATTTGGGGGGGGTAGTAAAAATTTTGTAGGGGGGGGGTTGGCGACCATAGTTTCCCTAGGAGGGGGTTGGGGGGCATAGTTTCCCTGGTTGGCCCGGGGGCAAACTTCGAAAATTTGGTGATCGATCCAGAAAAGTGATGGGGGGGGGTACCCCCCCCCCCCCCCCCCCAAAATTCGAACCTTCAGAAAATTCAAAAAAATGGCCAAAAAACGCAAAATTGTTCTGTAAGTTGCAGCCCTTTTTTTCAGTCAAAACAAAAGGCTTGTTTTTAGTCGTTTTGGGCGTTTTTGCACCGTTTTAAAGCGATTTTAGGCCAAAATTTTAGAAAAATTTTTCAAAAAATGACCATTTTTTCGACCAAATTTAGCTAACTTTTTGGTCCAAAAAGTGCTGGGGGGTTCGGGGGGGGGGGTAACCAAAAGTGGGGGGGGTAGTCAAAAATTCTGGTGGGGGTAAATTTGGTCGATAATTTTGGGGGGATTTACTTTGCGAACACTACCCCAAAGGAACCTATGTTGGGAGGAGGGTAGTAAAAATTGTAGGGGGGGGGGGTTGGCGACCATAATTTCCCTAAGGGGGGGGGGGAGTATCCCCCCCAAACTTCTGATTAACTTCCCCCCCCCAGATCCATTGACTATCCTCCAACCTCCCCCACTTTTGGTTACCCCCCCCGAACCCCCCCCCAGCATTTTTTTGGGGCCAAAAAAGTTAGCTAAGTTTTGCTAAAAATGTTCATTTATTGAAAGTTTTCCTCAAATTTTGGCTTAAAATTGGTTTAAAAACGGTGTAAAAACGCTTAAAACGATAAAAACAAGCCTTGTTTCGACAAAAAAGCGTTAAAATACAGAGAATTTTGCGTTTTTAGGCCATTTTTTGAATTTTCTGAGGTCCGAATTTGGGGGGGGGGATCGGGGGGGGGTACTCCCCATCACTTTTCGGGGATCGACCACCAAATTTTTGAAGTTTGCCCCCCAACCAAAAATTTCCAGGGAAACTATGTTGGCGACCCCTCCATTTGGGGGGAGGGGTCCCCCCACTCCCCCCCCAACACACCTATGTTGCTAATGCCGAAAAACATGAAATCATTAAGTAATTTCAACATTAGATAGTGTTTTTAAACTCTAGAACTTGATTGCCAACATGTTTCTGAGTCCAGAATAAGGTCAATATTGAGTCTAGAAGTCCATAAAACCGTTATAAACGTGTATTTCTCGCAATAATAAACACGTCAAGCCAAAAATTTGCACTTTTTTAAAAAATTTTGCAAAACTTACCCTAAGAATGCCCGATTTTAGGGCAACATTCGCGCTTTCGGCGGGGGCCCCCAAAAATTTCTGGGGGGGGGTTGAAAAAATGGCTGGGGGGTTGCCCCCCCCCAACTATAGTCAAGCGGGAAAAAAACCCACTCGCCAATGCGGGAAAAAACCCACCCCCAGTGTGGGCTTACCGGTATGAGCTATCTAGGTTTTTAATAGCCTATCTTGAAGAGCATCCAAAATAACCCTGGAGGGTGTATTATGGTAGCTCCCACTGCTTCCCTGGAAATTTTTTGGGACTTTGAAATTTTTGGAAATTTTGGTCCGACCAAGTGCCGAAATTTGGCAAACTTTGACGGGCCACCCTAAACTACTGGAAAGACTTAGACCAAAGCGGATTATATGTACCTGTAGGGCATCTGTTGCGCTTCATGATGATATATGTCACACTGCTCTGAACCCTCCGGTGCGACCTGGGGGTGACCTGGAGTTGGCGGGAAAAAAACCCACGGCGGGAAAAAACCCACTTTTCAAAATTAATTTTTTTTCTAACCATTGACCGGAAAGGCAAACCAATACATACATTTGTTTAATAGAGCCTATAGATTAAATTGGTATAGGTTTTACCTGGGTTCGTACTGTTATGAGTGGTCCAGGGGATCTAAATCGGACACGGTGCCATTTCAAGCCAAAACTTCAATTTTGACCAAAAATTAGTACTTGTACTCGTAATTGCTTGGCATCGTCCCAATTCTGGGCGATGGCCACTAATTTGAAGACTACGAACCAGTCATCTATGGACTGTTCGTCAGATTTTCCAGAAAAAGGTCTCAAAGTATCTTTTGGTAGTGAAACAGTCTCTGTCGGGCCCACCAAGACCGGTTTTTGATTTGGTATTGCCGCATTAAAAGTGCTGAAAAAGTTTTGCTTAAAAGCCAAAAAGTCATCTTTCAAATTTGAAAAATCTTGAAATTCAGTAACATCCGGCAATTCTGAAATTCTCCGAGTGCATGTGGCCAGCTCATCTTTCATATCCTCAAGCATTTTTGCTTGTGTTTTTATTGCTTTCGAATGCCGCTCCAGGCGGTCGTAGTGTGGGTTTTGCGGAAAAAGTTGAGATTTATCAGTATCGTCCAACCAACCCTTTCCGTCAGCCATACAGCATAAGGCTCAACAAAATTTTTCAGTTTACAGACAGATTCATGAACTCTCCAAATTTTCGGAAATTCTAAAAGTTTCACTCTTCCGGGCCAATAAATTTTCTTCAATATTTCTGTCACTTCTTCGATCGGGAGCGTTGGTCGGTGAACCACGTGTCCGTCTCGAAATTATATACCCTCGTACGGTCTTGGAGATACCAGATTCGTACGTTATATAACCACGTTAGATTCAGTTTCTATTCAATCGCAGCTAATTAAAAGACACTTTATGTACTCTTTAACTCTAGCCACACAATAAACTACAATAACAACAAAATTACTCAAATTACTCAGATAACCACCAAAAATTTGGCATCCAAGCAGAGTCTGGATTTCTACGAATCACTGGCTAGTGCGTCTATCAAAACATTCTGACTCTTGCTAAACTGCCAAATTCCGAGGCATTTGGCTAATTGTGGGGCACCGCGGAATGTTGCTGAGGAATCTTGCCACTTGTGTTGGAATGTTGCAACTTGTGTTACTGTAAAAAAGACTCCGCGGAATGTTGCCATTCCTGCTGGAATTTAGCAATCTGTGCGACACAAAAACAAAATCCGCGGAAAGCTGCCGACGTCGTTGGAATTGTGTTATTTGGATTGGCACTTTCGGAATCTTGCTATTTAAGTTTGGAAATTCCCGGAATCTTGCTGATTAAGTAGGAAATTCCATAGAAATGCTGACAGGCAGTTTTATGTCATGGCGACACCGGTTCAATCGCCAGATTAAAGGTTTTCTACTTTAACTCCTAATTTATATGAATGTGCATTGTAATTTACAGAATCAAAGCACGTTGTTGGTAATTACTTACTGAATATAATTGTTTATGCGCGTGAAGGAACATTGTACGATTGTTTCAGTAAGAAACAACGCTATATATAAAGAAACCAATACTTCATTTTCTAACTTTATGCTTCAAAGGGGTGGTGCAAAGCTTTAGGTTTTGGCTGGGAGCTATTGCTCTGTTGGAATGCTTGTGGCTTTATGGTATTTGATTGGATCTCTCAGTCACTTTACATAAATTACTTACTGTTTTTAACATCATGTATCTTTTTGCTTGTTAACAAAATTATGTACATAGCACAAAACAGTTAAAATAGTCATTTACACATCAATAGTCAAAAAATGTCCTGCCTAGTCCAATTAGTCCCAGATACATCAGTCTAGTCATGAAATTGTGTACATATATAGTTCAGCAAAACAGTTAATATTCGATTAGTCTAAAAGCGGAACAGTCTTGTTCAATAACATTATGTACATAGTAAAACAAAACAGGTTAAGTTGTTAGAGTGATAAGCATCAAATTTACAGTTAGGTTAATAAACAGTCATCCAAAGTTAAGGGGGGGGGTCACTTTGGTCAAAAATCGATAGTCACGGATTTCGCTCATTTTTACACATAATATGCCCCCATATGTTCTGAAAAATAACTTAGAATATTAGCGTTCGAAATCAAACTGTGACAGAGTTATTCAGGTTCAAAGCCGGAAAACTTGAAAATTCCTGCGATGAGCCCTGCAAGGTCAGGTGGAGACCAAACGCGACCGAAAGCAGGGTTAACCGATACACCAAATTAAAGCCTTTACTAAGTAATATTTAAGTGCAGACGTGGCTCAAGGCCAGCTATCCAAGCGTTCATAATGCATGCTTGACTGCTGCACTGACCTAATCTTGCAGGATTGCCCAGTATAACTTTAACTCGTTCTATCTTGCACAGACAACATTTTAGACCCATGGTTGTATGAGAAAAGTTGCTCCTCGTTCCATTAGCTATCGATTGATACCCATTTTGTCTATATTTGGAAAAATTTTAAAATTGACATTTTTCACCGATAAAGATAAAAAGGTGCCGCCACAGCAACATGTTCAATATTGCTGCATTTGTTTTGGCCACATTATGTGACAGACATAGATATATTAATTAATCTGCCAAGTTTGGTGATTTTTTACCACATAATGAGTGAGAAATTATCAAAAGAATGTGAAAATTATGAAAAATGGCCATTTTTAGCAAAATTTGCTGTTTTTGTGGCAAGTTTTTTGAGCTTACTGTAGATGATGGAAACATGCGAGTACTTTCATAAGACGTGGCTTTAAGCGTAGAGTGCAGCTATCTATTGGCCGTTTCTGTAGCTTTTGCCAATCGTTCAGGACAAGCAAAAGAGTACCGTAGGTGCAGTTTTTCATGGTCCAAAAGTGGGCGATTTTCCAAAATTCTGACTTTAAAAATTCGCCAAAAATCCAATACTGAACACAATCGTTTCAGAGGAGATAGCTGCACTCTACAATATGTCCTTAATGGTTCTGAAAAGGTTTCAAAGTTCTGACTCTTATACAGCAAAAAATTTTTCTGCCACAAACTTTTTAACCTAACTTTTTCATTTTCCTATGTTTAACACATGTCGAGGTCACCTTTGAGGGCATGTACAGAACGATAGAAACAATATTTCGCAAAACGCACTTGTCTTGTTTCGCGGACCCATGGGGACTACAAAATATGTGAAAATCAGCAAAATCGGAGATGGTCGAAAAATTGGCAAAAAAGTGACCCCCCCCCTTAAATGGGTTCTTTGTGTATTGATTGTAAAGGACAGGGTAATACGTATATACGTATTACATGTGGGGAAAGCTTTTCCACTGCTTCCAAAAGTGTGACTCCGTCCATAACATCCGAACCAAACACGCTGACAAGTCGGTTTCCTCCAACAAACCTCTGATGTTTCGTTCGTGTAAAACCTGCTGCGAGTCCAATCATTTCAAACCATCTAAATACACATGTATGGAGTTTATTGTATGCACAAGCGTTTTTGTGTTCAAGCATAAGAAAACTTGTAAATACATACATGATATGTTTGGAGAAGTTTTCGCGTGGTGACATCCCGGGAACAAGCTTAATGGTTTGAAGAAATTTAGCATTTTGCATGGGAGATTCATAACACTCAAAAAACTTCGACCTAAGCTAAAAACTCTTTTTTCTAACACTTTCCGGGTAGCAGAATTTTGAAATGCCGTCTTTGCTAGGTAAGAAAAATTCCAATCGATTTTACTAAACATCCGTATCATTGACGTGGTATTTTGACAGCGAATACATTTGGCGTGATGTGTCTTCAAGGAATGCTAGGACATGGGTTTTGTAAAGGCAGGAGTACGTCGGTAAGGCAAATTTACAATTGGGTAAACGCTATTAAAATTATGGCAGATACCCCCTCCCCGGCTAACCTCAGAAGAAACAGAAGCGGTTCAGCCGTCAGAAGTCGAAAGTGTCTGGAAAAACAATATTCTGGCCCTTGAAAGTGAGTTTTGTGATTTCAAAAAGGTTTACGAAAATTGCAGGGGTGGAAACAATTTCACGTAGCTTGCTGATTGAACCCCAAATGTGATAAGATTACCAATTGGTGGGCGTGCTCAAACAACAAAATCTGGTGGCATGGCGACCTCCTTACCCCCAAGATAAGTAACTTCTCAGAGGCTTTAACCCTGCTCAAACAAAGTTTCAGACTTTAATGTCATTTTCAGCTGTTAGCTATACCAGGAAATAGAACGCTAAACCAAGACATTTTAAGATTATCATGTTTAAACGTCCGTATAATGTCAGGATAAAGCATAATTCTATTTGGGGGGCGGGTTGTGGATGAGCATTATTTTGGGAATGGGGCGAGTGGGTTAGGGACTATCTCAACAAAAATTTAGACCAAAGTAGCAACCCTCCCTTCCAGAATATTTGACATGTCGTTTTGCAAATTTCGGCGCCCCTACCCCCACCCCATCCATGTTATAGAAGGCTAGCAAGTACAAGACAAAAATAATTAAATTTTGTTTTAAAGTATTGCATATTTTGTATAAAATCGAATTTTTTCCAAATTATTACAAAATATTTAGCGTTTTTTGTCTGTAATGTTTAGTTTCTGCATCTGTTGTGAAGAATAGCTGCAAAAAGTAACGTGGAAACAATGACATACACCGGAATCCAACTAGCAAAAATATTAAGTTAAAGACTCATTCAAGTTGACTATGCTTTAGACTACGTCCAAATTAAAAAGTAAAAGTAAAACTATACTACAAATGCAACATAAAAATCGGGATGCGACTATAGAACAGAAACTACCATCATAAAATATATCGTATACGCACAGGCTTCAACTACATGCAGTAAACAAAGTGATGAGGAAAAGTTGAATGACCTAGCCAATAGATAGTTTACAGTGAAGATGCCTATGCGTATTTTGAATTGACGGTGTAATATGGAAACCACATATGCGTGAATTACTTGGATATAGTGCAAGGAGTAATGTCAGTAACTGGACCTAGCATTAAATTATTTCATAGTGTTATACAGGGACCAGTTTTGCAGGACTGTACATGTGTCCCAATACAATTACAGTTATTTCATCTTTCACTGACTTCATTTCATTTACGCAAATAAATTGAGTATTATGGTTGCCATATCAATGCTGTTTTCATTTACTGCTTGCTGGTCTGCTAGTTTTTGCCGATTGTACAATCAATTTTGACGTGAACTATTTGAAGTGAGTGTAAAAATCTCCCGTGGCATGGCTGGCTATTTAATATGAGCTATTTATGGGATATTTATCCATGGCTATTTTGTATGAGTATGACTGAAAACAATGCAATTATCAATTAACGTTATATGCTTTAGCAATTTACTGTCAACTGTGCAAGTAACAACTAACGGTGAACAGAAAACAATAATAAAAGGCATTAGCGATTCAAAGCAGGAACAGCAAAAATCCACGGATTATTGCTAAACCAGCAAAAACGCAGAAACCACATCTATAGCAAGATTCCAAGGAATTGGCTGACTGTGTTGGAATTTTGCTAGTTGTGCAGTCTGATGGAAAGTTGTCCGGAAAGCTGCCAACTGTGCTGGAATGTTGCTTTTTCGCAGCCAATGCGGAAAGTTGCTTGGAAAGCAGCCGACTGTGACGGAAAGTTTTCGTTTGTGATTCCTCGGAATGCCTTTCCATGGAATTTTGCTAAACATTTTTGCACTGCGGAAAGATCGTGATTCTGGCAGTTTAGCCAGAGTCAGAATCTTTTGATAGACGCACTAGGGTGCAACCCAAGCAAGAAAAGTAAAGGCCCTAACTAAGATGCCCTAAATAGCAATAAATGGAGACATGCTTTACTAAAGGAACTTGCATGGATTTAATAAAGGCAAATAATAGCGTAAGGCAGATCAATACAATGAATGGCCAATCGGCCCGACTGTTCACTATCGAAATCACAACAATACTGATGAGTTATGCATATAAGCTACATGATGTAAGCTAGCTGGTTGCTGTTTGGATCTGATACTTTGATCATTCATGAAAGATAAGTAAAGTAATTTAGGGTGGATTAACAGTTAGTAAAGTAGGTTTTTAACATCATTGTTAAATAAAAATATGTAAGATTGCAGATTAGAATGTTTATGCATGCCTCGATAAGCAAATTTATACGAACCTTCAAAAGTTCCGTGCCGTTCAAAATCGGCTGCGTTGATACATATACGCATTATCCTGAACGTGACCCCTTTGATGTCAAAGTCGGCAAACTTTCGATTATTATTCTACACTACAGTAGTGTAAACGTTATGAAATTTAATACATCAAAATCTCTGAAATCCGAATTTTCAAAATTTTAAAATCTATAAATTTCGGAATTCCAAACATTCAGATAATACTACATTGTCGTCATACTTATTAAACTCTCCACAATATTCACTCATCTGGTTGAGCTTTGCTACTAGTAAATACTGCCTTAGATATGGATTTCATTTTTCAATACGAGTAATGCCATTAAATAGTTTTATAACGAGCAATTATTTGCGCTATTTGAATATTGACGTCACTCGACTGTAAACCAGTTATTAGCATTAATTCACGGTAATTGTCTACGCAGAAGCTTGATGATGTGCACAGATATCATGCAACATTGCTGAAGGCACGATATCAACAGAACATCAGCAAATGACAAAATCAGCAGTTTTTGGTTCACTGCCTACTCCACAAGGAGTTCATGCTATGTCTATGCTTGAATCAACTATTCGAAATAAACCACTTCATGATAACTACATAAAACCTATTGTGCCAGAAATTGTGTAGAAACGACTGCACATATTTTGCAACGAAAACATTTTAGCCAATTTAACTCCATGCGAAATAATGAGAACAGCAGAAGTACAAAAAACTACATTAGCTGAACGCGAGTAATAATAAATTTAATGCTTTCACAACGAACCAATTATTTGTCATTAGGCAGTACAGACAGCATTTCACTACTATCTTAAGTTAGAGCATCACTTGGCATGACATAATTTGAGACATAAAAGCCAGAAACACTAAACGTAGAAATCTTTAATATAAAAGGATGAACTAAACGAAATGAGTTTTCCCCTTAACTGCGGAGTTAATACAGTATATTGGAAATATGAATCTATCACACTGAAAATAACGACAAACAGACAAGTGAAAGTTTCTAAAGAATTTAACAAGCTCCCGGTTTTTCCTGTGCACGAGTAAATCAATATACGCATATTGTAAATACAAAAGACTCAGAAAATATTAGAACGGACTAAAATAGAGTTGGCTTAATTGAAGTAATAGCAACTTCAGGAAAGAAAGACTAGCAATACATGAACATTTTAAAATATATACAGAAGTTCTAGTAATCCACGTAGCAAGTTGGCCCCAAAAGGGACAATATGCCTTCGTAGACCTGTACGAATTACAGTAGGAAATGTATCCTTTCTAATTGTTTTATATTACGTAATCGTAAACAGCGAATGAGACTATTCAAATGGTTACTTTTTCACTTGCTGATGGCTAAACAGCACCTACTTAACTTGTAAGGTAATAAAGGAAATATTTTTGTACAAAGACAGTACAAATGTATTCTTATTTCTGGAGCACAGGCCAAGTAAAATACTTTCTCAGTTCAGTTGAGCTGAAATGAGATTCTATCTCTTTTTTCCCTAATGCTCCAATGTGAGCTTCAGAGTGTGCAAACGATTGGATCGCGGACAGTTGACAACTGCGAGAAGACTACAAATTCAGTCGTTTATATAGCTACTAGCCTAATTTGCATAAATTAACTTCACCAAAAAGGGCCCTATACTAGCCCTGTGTTTAAGATAGGGCCCGTGTTTAAGATAGGGCCCCGTTGTGGCCAAATAGAGAAAGCACACACTAAACATAGCCAAACTTCGTTTTACACATTCCTGCTCCAGCAGAAATAATAATACGAGCACAGACTGCAGGAAATCCGGCGATTCTACAAATCCTTGGAGTGAAGAATGAGATAAATAAAATATAAAAAATGATGCGCAGCTGTATCAGTTCATTGATCCAGAGATCAGTGAATAAAATATTAATATACGTTTAACTGTGGCTGGGAAATCTAATCAAGCAATGAAAAAACAAGATGTTCATTTTCCATCAGCTCTACTAATTCAAAAGATAATAGTCATTTGCAAGCAAAGAAATAATGAAAAGGTCGAACAAACTCGTCCCAATGTCCCAATGTTGACCGAACGATGTTTAACAGTGTATTTAATAATTCAAGTGAGAAATCTTCATACTTGTATCCTAGTGCCAGCAAATACCTGCTACAAGTACCTACAAATAATCAGAATTCTTTTGGTCCTAGTACACCAGTTACGTAAACTAAGACTATGAAAGCTGCGAAATGAATCGATGTTGTTGAATGAATTGAAGGAGTGGGTGGGTAAACACCATGACACAGCGAGCAGTTAACCCACAGCTTGGCACACTTATATGACTATGCGGACAGTGAGCAAGCAGCTTTATTGAATGTAGTGTCCAACAGTCGAACAGCCAATTCATCTGTTACATCGGTCCGTTTATTGGTTTATTGGTTTATTGGTACATTGGCTTATCTGTCGTCAAGGATTAGTTAAATGTTATTGGCCAGGAATTCTTTTAACTCATCCCGTTAGCCTGTATTGGCTTTAAATTTGCTATTGGTGACTTCAGTTTTGAAGAAATATTGCCCACCATGTCTCCGAGTTAAGTCCATACATACATAAAAATAAAGCTTAACAAATTTTAGATAAAAGAAAACTAAACTTTGGTTTTCCATTTCACATTCCAATTAATTTTTCTCTTAGCATCCTTATCGATAGCTTAATATTTGAAGCAATTAGCTCTGACTCTTTTCAAGACATTATTCAACCGCACTAGCATCATAGAGAAATCGGCTCAAACTGATCCTCAACCTGAATTTTGACCACTTTGTCAAATTATCACTATATTTCTCAATTGTGTCAAACGATTGCTTTATACAGAAAATTCCTAAGTTGGTAAATGCTTCTTCGGGTATTTTTGTGCGAGAAATTTCTGTTAAATGCCAACCATCCAGCCAGCATAAGCAAGCTTCAACAATTCTAAATAAACTTTCTTTATTTACAGTATTGTAAGCACTAACAATAGTTCATCTTATAAAAAGAAGATACTTCTTCAATATACTCGTTGAATTATTTTGTAGAAAGAGTCGAGCCTGAAACATTGATATAAACCAGTTTCAAAGTACGTATTTGAAGTATATTAGCTGGATACACAGGCAATCAGCATTTCCTGGCTAACTCCTACTAAACAGTTCACTAGTAAGGTTTGTAGTGACCTGATAAAAATTATTCAATTGTAGATGTAAAATGTCGAAAGACCAAATTGTTGGAACAGTGGTTGTTGTAATGTCCGACTGATCCCGGATACTCATCCGCAGACGTAGACTTCCCATACTGAACCATGATTGCGGACGGAATTCGTGACATTAAGCCGTACACAGATTCCAGTTAGTCAAATACTTTCATGGAGCCAATAACTCGAACATAAATTCTGATACTATGCAATGTAGCAATCACTTGCTGTCATTGCGACAGTCGAAATTAAAAGAATGTAACATCAGCTAACAATTGTTATAAACATTGTTGGCATAAAACCCTTACTTTTTTGTTTGCAGAAATGTGAAAGAACGCTAACGTTACACCGCATAAAACGTTAAGTACAAAAACAGTAGTAATTAATCCAATTGTCTGATGGTAAACAGCGTTGCTTCCTAGGATCCAAAAGGCTAAGTTTACTGGTATCATAAATCCTTGTCCAATACTGCTGATTCTAAAAGATGGTAAACAACTGGCTAAGGTATCATTCACACGACCTTCTTTAAACAGAATATGAAATTAATCCGAAATTAATAAGGGATATGAGAATCTAACAATAAGCACTAAACGCATCAAATCCAGAGATTAATTCCAGTACATTGCAGTTGTTTTGCAAGGTTTCGGTGCTAAGGGCGTGTCTCCAAGGTCAAAGTGCTGAAAGTCAGTTGCAGCAGCATCTACCAGTAGGACACCAAGACTCGAAGCCACAGCAATGGGTACAGCGGAAAAGGCAATGACGTTGTGACCGTAGTTGGCCCAACAGCTAAAACAATAAGTAAAACAAACAAACAAAAATATAAGAGCATACGAACAAGAGCATATAAAATAAAACAACACTTACTGCACAGGAGTCGCCCCATAGAGCACTGAAAATGTAATCTTATTGTGAACTTCGTGGTCCAGATCACCGAGGCAAGTAGCGAAAGTTAAAAATATCGTTTTTACTTTTTTTCGAAAGCCGTATAAATTCAAACCACAAACCCCCCACCCCTTCTTTCTGCCCGGGACACACACACACACACACACACACACACACACACACACACACACACACACACACACACACACACACACACACACACACACACACCCACACACACACACACACACACACACACACACACACACACACACACACACACACACACACACACACACACACACACACACACACACCCACCCACCCACACACACACACACACACACACACACACACACACACACACACACACACACACACACACACACACACACACACACACACACACACACACACACACACACAT
>JASAND010015989.1:0-21075 GCA_030248195.1 Trissonchulus latispiculum
AACCGACAGGAGGCTCAAGAGGTTAGAAAGTTGCGTTCTACCTTTTTCATACGTGATGGGGTGCTCTATCGTTGGCACTTGAATAAGCACGCAGAAAGGAGAGGGTTACCCTTTCCTACGGTAGTTGTCCCGAAAGTCCAACGAGAAAATTTGTTGAAGGAAGTGCATTCTGATTTCATGACAGGGGGGCATCGTGCCCAACAGAATGCCATGGCCAGTCTAGAAACCAAGTACTGGTGGCCACGCATGTCACAGGACCTCGAGGACTATATTGCTAATTGCAAATCCTGCGCCAAGTTTAGTCAAGGTCCTCGTCGACATCAAGCTACCATGCAGAATACGGTAGTGGTACGTCGGCCCTTGGACGTGGTCGCTATGGATGTTATGCATTTTACGCAGAAGGAGACAAATCGAGGCAACACCTGCGTCCTATGCATAGTCGACTACCTCACGCGTTACGCGGAGGCGTTTGCTATGCCTAATGAGAGAGCTGACACCACAGCATACTGGTACTTTAATGGCTTCGTAGCTCGATGGGGTGTCCCCGCTCGAGTCCTAACAGATCAAGGGCCTAACTTTATGTCTGTTTTCATGAAGGCGTTGGTGGATGCGAGCGGTTCAGAGCGACTCCGAACTACTGCATATCACCCGCAAACGAACGGCGTAGTGGAACGCTTTAATCGTACGCTTCGAAGCCTAGTAGCTCAGTATGTGAATTGCTTTCAGTCTGATTGGGACGACTACCTGCCATGGGGCCTATCCATTTATAGAGCGACAATTCATAGTGCTACAAAGGAAACGCCCTATTTCTAGATGACTGGTAGGGACTACCGGTATCCGTTAGACAACTTCTTCCAGCTTCCTGGTGAAGAAGGTACCACACAAAATTACAGCGATGCACGAAGCCAGCTGCTGGCTCGGCTTAATGAAGCCT
Organism: Trissonchulus latispiculum; assembly: GCA_030248195.1. Lineage (NCBI taxonomy): Eukaryota > Metazoa > Nematoda > Enoplea > Enoplida > Ironidae > Trissonchulus > Trissonchulus latispiculum. The sequence continues at coordinate 935 of JASAND010015989.1, forward strand.
GGCGGATTGCCCACGAGGCTTTACAGGAAGCAGCTTTGGTTAACAAGGAGCGGTATGACACCAAAGCTACACCAGTCGAGTATAAACCAGGAACCCTGGTTATGCTTAATATAGAGCAAAAGAATGTACCGGCGGGCTTGAGTAAGAAGTTACGGCCTAAGTATGAAGGACCTTACCGTATCTTGGACAAGATTTCGGTAACGAATTATCGTATAGCTAGGACCAACGGACTGAGTGACCCAGTCGTTGTCAATATCAATAGACTGAAACCGTTTATTGATGCTCCAGTGAAGTTGCCCGTAGTCACATTGTAGGTTGCCTACAATGTTCGACCAGAGCACAGAGTCTAGCTAAGCCTTGTGTGACGCAGGAGCTCCTGTATGCTTTCTGTATATGTTCGGTTTTTAATTTGAGGCGCCTCGCACTAGTAGCTAGGGTTTTAACCTAACACTTGGTGGTAGCATAGTATGTGTTGCATAGTACCCTTAAGGGGGTGGGGTAAAGTTACTTTCAGGACCTCCTTTAGATTCATTGTTTCGTCGTAAAGTGGGGTTTTCATTCAATCTTTCAATTATTTTCCCTAACCTATGGCTAACAAAACATAGTCATGGGATTATTTAATTCTTTCTTTTATACTTTAATCTTTTCTTAAACCCTAAATCCTAGGGTTTTCACCATTCATTAAATTTACCTAGGGGGGTTTCTCTTTTAATTCACACGATTCCTCAAGTTTTCCTGTAAATTCATAGGGGAGGTCCTGCCTTGTTTTCTTCTTCTTATTATGTACGATTATATGTACGCATATAACCGTATTCGTGTTCCTAACCTTTATGTCTGTAGCTTATGTACGTTTTTCCCCCTACGTAGGCTAATAGTAGGTAGTTCACTTCCTCTGTTTGTGTGTAGTTTCTTTCACTTTCTCTTTCTTTCTTTCACATCTATCATGCTTTCACCTTCTGTTAGATTTTTGTACATTTTTTCCCCGAGGCTTAGTTTAGTTTCCGTGTGCCGGTAAAGGGGTGCATTAAGTCCTGGGTAATTCACGACTTTGCACGTTATAGCGTGGAGCTTCATTGGTTAGGGTTTTGGTGTAAATACGCCTTAAGGGTACATTACTGCGTATGGTGGCTAGATATCTAGGTGAAGTCACTTCAGCTAGTATAGGCCGGGATTCTTGCTCACACATGTTAACCATGGTGTTGTTTTCTGATTTCAGGATTAATTTTGTGTGATTTGATCCTATACTTTCATCGCGGACTTATTCTACTGCAAGAACTTTTGCCAAGATCTGGGATTCATTACGATCACCAGATTCATTATTACTAATTTCACTGCTCCAACTTGCTTTGCCCAAACGCGTTGCCTAGTTTATGGGCAACGGATTTTCTTTTCTCGTCCAAGAAGATTTCCCCGAACGACCGGGTCCTCCTCCCCCTCGCAACCCCGGTGATTTGAACGACCTTACTGAATACCCGGCACCTGACCCACATTTTTGGGATCCGGTGAGGCCGATGAGCGATTCAACAGAGCCGGGACCTTCTCAGGACGAGGAGGCCCAACAGCAGCCACAAGATGGCACCCAGCCCGCAGTGACTGCTGGGTCTGGTGAAGCTCCACGGTCGTCGAGCTTCGATGTGACGGGTATCTTGGCGGTTCCCTCAGTCAGAACCTCAGACCTACCAGTGACTGGTATGGCAGTAGGGGCACAGGAGCAGCTTACTCCGTCTGGTGACCAGACCCAAGCTAAGGCGGACGTAGAGCAAGCTACAACAGCGCTTCGACGGACCAGTACACCAGCTATGCCTAGCCCTGCCTCAGTGCTATCAGATCCCGGGGAGCATGTTACTCTCCCTACTCCCCCGCCTCCAGTTGTCAGCGAGACACATCCACCAGTTAGTCAGGCGCCTTTACCACCAGCGCGCTCAATCCAGGATTTGCTGTTGGCTGCTATTGCAAGCCCAGCGCCGTTGCTTCGGACAGTGACTGTACCGAGCCAGCTTAATCTTCTCGGACAGGATGTGACTCCTGCCGGAAGTTCAGAGGCTCCACCACCCGTTGCGGGTGTGGAGCAGATGGATACAGCGGAGAGGGATGAGACATCCCCTCCAGCAGAGAGCGCTGCTCGCGAGGAAGCAGGTGCAGATAAGGACCTAACAAGAGATGAAGATAAGGACGAAGGAGAGCTTAGATCAGAGGAAGACCTGGACTCTAGTGACCTCCAGATTGTAGAGGAGGTTAATGACGATGATAACGGCCAAGACCAACAAGCTATGGACACGACAGAGGGTGCGGGTCAGGACGCACAATCAGGGGTGGTGACCACCCCTGGGCAGGCGCAACCTGAGGGACCTGCCCCTCCCCGATTACGACTCTTGACTACCGAAGTGGGGCAGTTGGATGCCTTCCTTGTAGAGGATTATGAACGGCTTGACGCCAGTTTACAGACCTATACTCGGCTGCTAGAACGACACCGCCAGTTTGGCGTAGATGCACTCGGAGAGGAGTACGAAGCAGCTACTCTAGTGTTGGGCAATCATTTGACCGAGCCGCTACGAGGGTTACCCTCGGCGCCACCAGCGTTTGCAAATATCCAACAGACGGATCGAGGCACACCGGTGGTAGTCATAGATTCTTTCGCCCGTTTTCTATGGGCCTTGCCCGATTTGCTTATGCTATTGGGCGACTCGAACCTAGTAGCGTTCGATGTCGAAGGCGGAAGCGGCTCGCAGTTTGGTGCGCGGCAGGACGCCACGATCACCACCTTACAGTTTATGGGCCCGGTGCGGGACGCACCCGGCCTGACACGCCCAACTATTTTTGTCATTATGGTCGGTTATATCCTGGCTCAACTGAAGGACTTTTACCCGTTTTTGAAACTACTAGAGCTGCTATTCGACCCATGCCTCCAGGCCTTTTGGGGCACGGTGGATGTTCCGGCGGATGCATTACGCATTGCCCGAACGTGGGGTGTCGAGGGACTCGAGCACCGGCTGGTCGAAACTCAGGAATATTGGAGCCTTGCTTGGGACTTGCACCGTTCGAGTCAATATCGCAACCTTAAATATCAAGGAGATTTACCGCCGGCGGATAACCTGACTCGTGACGAGCGAGGATTCATCCGGGGCACAGGCGCAGGCCTTAGAAAGATGGCGGGCCAATGTCGGATACCAAACCCAAAGGTGCATAGCTGCTGCCATCGTGGCTTTCATTTAGTCCCTCATGAGGCAGATTTGCGTTACGCAATCGCCGACGTGGAGTCGACTTTTCAAATTTTGGAACTGATCAGGGCCCTGCTCGACCGCAGAGATAATGATATGGCGTTGCAATTGGCCACTCTGCATAATGCGTACGGGCCGTCGGTTGAGGACAAGCTGCAAGAGGAACGTCGGCGAGGCTACGGCCCACATGCAGCATTCAGAGACGTGACGCCTCTGCAGTCGCGTGCGTCGGACGTGCAACACCAAGCACAGATGGATTTGCTTAACCGACTTATACCCGGACGCCTCGCACCCCCTGCGGATGATCCGGTCCGAACACGACCCCTTTGGTCCTTTGATGAACGTCTAGGTAGCCTAGCTAACCCAGCGAAGCCTATGAGAAACGTCATCTATCAGAGACTGATAGAGTTCGTGCGCGATTGGATACGATGGCGATTCAGACGGCCGGACTTACAGCCGATTGACTGGCGACGAGTGCAGCTGTCCCTGAACGGTAGACAGCATGCTATGGACCCGGCTAAACCTGGTGACCAGGGCGGCCGACAAGCAAATGTGGAACTCATGGAGGAAACTAACGCCGCCGGCCCTCAGCGAGCCCTGGAATACGCTCCTTCTGACGGAGAGGGATTTCCAGCCGAGAATGAGTCACCTGAAGCGGTCGCTCTCGTGGTGCCTGACCGTGACGGTCGACACAAGGAGGTCCCTATAGTGACCCAAAAGCCGGCTAAACCACCGCAGGAGAAACAGCGAAAGGCGCAACAGGCCTCGGCAAGCACGCCACAGCTGCCTGAGTTTGTTCAGTTGCCACCGGAGTCACCGGGCGTGACCCGGGTTTTTACTAATAAACGATACCAACAACCGACGGCGTCAACTACATCTACACCCCAGCGTGACGTTAAGGCGCGAGCAGCAACGGATGAACAGCGGTGGTCTTTGCCATCGTGGTCACAACCCCCAACCTTAGTGTTGCGTCCAGACCCTCCCCCGCAAAACCCGTTATGGGCTCATCAGGGTCAAGAGTATTTCCCTCGATTACCGCCATCTAAACCTGCGACGCGTAAGAAGGACCCGTCTGAAGGTCGCATGGGCGCGACGCCCGCGGAGTTTTACCAGACGCAAGAACAGCCATCCACGTCAGCTCAAGCTAGGCAGCGGGATGAACGTGCGAGACTGGGCCTGCCAGAGAAGGAGGAACTCCCCCTGTCAGAGGAAGAGCGTCGGCTCCGTATTTTGGTTGATTATTTTCCACATATTACGGACCCACGGTAGCTCTTGAGCATGGACCCAGAGGTCCTAGAACAGGCTCGCATTGCCTGCGGCCTGATTGCGGATCCAGCGGAAGGGGCCGTTGCGGCACCTCCGGGGCTTTCACTGGTTACTACGCCTCCAGGACTGCGTGTCCCGCAGCCGGCAGTTACTTCACAAGGGCCTACAGGGTTACATCCGCCTGCTGTGACAGTGGGGCCTGTAACGCCTCCATTGCCACCTAGGCCGTCAGATGCGGAGCTGGGGGCAGTCGGAATAACCTCCGCTGTTTACGATTCACTACCACCTCAACTATGGCCCATGTTCAATCAGTTTGCACGTACTTTGGGATATCTGGCCTCTGCGGGACGCATTGGGCCGTCACAACATACGTTTAATCCCGCTGTCATGAACTTTACCGCACCACAGCTGAATCCAGAGGCAACAGGACCTCATGACTATTTTCTGGTTCCACCTCATGCGACGGTTATGAGCATGCGCCAAGCGAGCGAAGCCCGGCGAACGGGGTCGACGCAGGTCCGGCAGTTCATCGTGGTGCCCATGATGGATCGGACGGCTGCCGATTTTGACCCTACATCGTATCTGAATGCAATCCAGCAGGGACTGCCGGTGCATTGGCAGATACAGGAGGTCTTTTCACCTGACCTGCCTTGGTTCCGTCAGGTTATGATGTGGCGGGATGCTAATGGCCTAGTCCAAATGCATCCATTGCATTTAATAGCGACGGTTAACCCGCTCGCACCTGGCGATGAATACTTCAGTCAAGTGACGATGACTTTGACTTGGATACCGGAAGTCAGGCAGGAGGCCGAGTTAGTTCGGGACGAACTAGACATGATGCGCTTTCCACCAGGACCGACATTACACCAGAGAGGCCAATTATATCGAGGGTCAAGGGCATCGGGCATGCCCATGCCTACATCTGCGAGCCTAGCTACACCGACGTCGGCACCTACCGTATTGGCGCCTCAGATACCACCTCATCGAGCGTTTCGACCTATTCCATCACAAGGGACAGTTTATGCAACTCCGGTGACTGTGACAGTCCCGAATGCTCCACCACGGTTTGGAGCGCCTCCAACCGTTCGTCCACAGCAAACCAGAGATAGTTCAGTGTCGTCACGTGCTTCGGCTACAGCGGGTCCCCCACCCAAGAAGTGGGCACATGATAGCGAAGGGGCTGCACGCCTAGGTGACGATTATGGCGCCGCTGCATCAGCAGACGCGGGATATAACCGACGTGACCGTTCTGCGTCGCGAAGTTCAGAGTATCACACCTGTCGGGACGACAGACGGCGTGAAGCCAGGTCAAGAGAGCGAAAACAACGAGAATCTCCTAAGGATGGAACTTCGACACAGTACCAAGAATGGCGGCCGTCGCGGCCTGCCCCACCATACCAGCGTTCTCAACCTAGAGGACGTGGACGTCCGTATAGTGCTATGGCTTCGACCAGAACCCCTGTGTTTTCTCCTCGAACAATGATGTCTCAGGGACCGCAGGTGTCGACTACACCGCGAGGGGCGTCTGAGAGTGTACCTCGTGGGACGTATCAGCGAAAGCCGGCGACTGCTCCATCAGAGTATAGACGCCGAGACGAGGATCAGTCGGGTTACCCGAGATCTCGTTCATATAGTCGGGCACGGCAAGCTCAGGTGCACCCTGAAGCGCCGCGGAGACGCAGGAAAACGAAGCGTTTACCGGCTTCTGGTATCCCTACTACTGCCCCAGATGTGTGCAAATCGCAAGAGCCGCGAAATGCGAATAACTTTCCATCCTTTCGAGAAATTCTATACGAGCAGTTCATTCTGGCGAAGCACGCACAGTGGGGCCAGAACAAGTTGCAAGATCATGCTCAACCTTCATACCCTGCTTTTAACCCGCAGCAACCCTTTCCGGACCAGGTGGCACACCTGTGGATCGACGATCCTGCAGTGTACTGGCAGAATTTCAGCGGTCGGTGGCAAGGCGCGCAGCTACCTACGGCTATTGGGAGTGACCGCCCTCACCCTACGTTGCAGGCGTTACGCAATGCGACAATGAATTGGTTCCCAGCGCGTAGTCAGGAACCTATTTCTATGACAACAGAAATCATGATAAAGAAGAAAGTCATGTACCACCGAAGGTCCGAAAAATTCGGACCTCCGGTGGGACTCGAACCCACGACATTTTGCGCACTAGGCAAACGCTCTGCCGACTGAGCTACGGAGGCACAGTCTCATCAAGCTTTGTCGGAATTCGTGTACCAATGTACATGACTTTCACTACGTGAACCCACGTAAGTACAAACAAAGTGGAGGAAGAGCAAGCTCAAGGGCCGTCGCACTTGTTCTACAGATATAAATGATAAAGAAGAAAGTCATGTACCACCGAAGGTCCGAAAAATTCGGACCTCCGGTGGGACTCGAACCCACGACATTTTGCGCACTAGGCAAACGCTCTAATGTCGGCATCATGACCCAGATTAAACAAATCATGAAAGAGGACCACCCGGCGCTACGCCCGTATTTTCAAACTCATGTCGACGATAATCCGAACGGCACAGGTGTCATGGTCAGCTGGATATTCAAGGCCATTGACGCCTCAACCTTGGAAGACCCGGAACCAGAAGTTCCGTTGTTCTCAATCGCGTCTTCAGCAGCTTGGGGACACGCAGCTTTACTAAAGCAATGTGTGCCAGAAATGTCTCCATACGAGCATTTCTTTACCAAGCCAAAGGCTCGTGCCTTTCGTGACGTTTGGTGCGCAGCGACTCAGATTGTCGACCGTATGCAGGCCATACGGAAGGCTTACCGGTATTGGTACCAGCCTCCCGTGGATGGGCTCCACGTGGCACCTGAACGGGAATTCTTGGTCCCTTACTTTCGACAGGACTGCCAGAACTCATATATGCATCCGGCGGAAGGGGGCATAACCGTCCCACAGATCCCGGACATTACATTCCCGTTACCAGAGTACGTCTACCAATATCGTAAAACGGAATTTGCTCACGACGAGGACACTTTGAATTTTATTACTAGCGACTTCAATCGACCGGGCCCAGCCCTTAAGGTCGCGGTGCGTGATCGCTTAGAGGCAGAACCACAACGGATTTTTGTCGACAACTGGAAAGGCGGTTATCAGGTCCGCACTATGGCACGCCTGCATTGGCAGACCTTTTATCAGTCGGCCGCGTTGCGTAGCTACATGTTGCGGCATCCCGCAGCATTGTATGGTGAAGCCTCAGGCGAGACGTTTTGGGGCTTCAAACCGGCGTTACCTCCCGATGTCTTGGTACGAGGTGTTGAGGATCTGGCCGGAGAGCAGTTTGACCCCTGGTTTCAAAGAACCAACTGGTTCAATGGGGCGTCGATTCATGGGTCATATTGGACGGAAATTATGCTTTGGTTTACCCAGGGCGGTCCTCAGGACTTCTACGACGACTGGGAAGCGCGAACCCCGCTGTCCACGGTGGATTACGACGCTTTTATGGCGGTCATCCGTAAACGGATTGACCATGTGGTTGAGAGATGGGAAAACGATGAACTCGTCCCACCGTTCTTTGGGACGGATTACCCGCCCCCGCAAATGCGAGCTGCACCGTTACGGTTGCAACCTAACAGAACGGGTGAATTTATAGCGGGTTTAGCACCACCCGGAGAAGAGCGGAACATCTACTATCCTTGCATCGGCGTGGTTTACTATGACCCCGCCAACGCCCATCGTGCCAATTTCACCCTGCCAATCGATCCTTCCAGTCCCTTATGGTTCGACTTCTGAGCTGCCCGGCCCAGACTAAGGTAATACCAGTGACTGGGTTACCTTCTGTACAGTCAATAATCGTGACGATTATTTTCTAGGTCCTTGCATCATAACGGCGGAGGTTCATCATAACGGCGGAGGTGTATCATTACGGCGGAGGTTCCTATCTTTCACCATCCCATCATTTGACTTTCCTATATTGGACTCTATATCACTGGACTAGACTTCTCGTATTTTGGACTCATATATCTCATAACATTACCTTATTTTCCCTGGCTGTGACTCTTCATATTGGTGACTATATTGCCTTAATTTGGACTTAATTTATGCCCGATTTATGAAGACTTCCCCACTTGGACTTAAATTGCTCAAATAGTGCCTGCCCGATTGTGACTTACCCTATAGTGACTATTATTGCTCAAAATATGACTATTCCCAAAGATTTCTGCCATTCTTACGATAGTGACGTTTCATGTATATACCATTTTCATAAAGAAGACGATTCCCTATTTGGACTAGTCTATATAAATGTATGCTTTATGATGCGTATTTTCTTGTCATGTTTTATTACTTACCGCGTTCTTACTGTTTAAAAATTTAACCCTTTTCCGAGTATTCTTTTAAAAAAATTTAGAAGGTTTCTTAATTACATACTACCATTTTACCCTTTTCTTGAGCATTATTTTAAAATTTAACCTAAATTCTACGTATCTTGTCGTGATTTTTTGTCTGTGGTGCTTCTTGCATAATTCTTGTCATATCCTATATAGCTTTATGTATGTATTATGTATATTTTAATCAGCTAACCAAAGTTTCTTCCAAAAAGTTTTACTAAAATCTTGTTCACTCTTTTCTTGAAGCTTTTCTTCTTACTTTTGCAGTCTTATTAACGGGTCTGATTCATTTTGCGGGTTTTGTATTTTTGTCACCCCCTGTTACCTGATGAAGCGTCAGAGGACGCGTGACGTACCAGTTAGGTCCTATTATCTTCCCTCTCTGCCGCCACTTTTTACCAAAATTATTTTATATTATTTAGTAGTCCCAACTGTTCCTGCCCTATTGTACCCAATGGTCGGTTTTTACGGTTGAAATTTTATCTAAATGTCAGTTTTGTGTCCCTCTCCAGTGCGCTAAAGTAGCTCCCGACTTATATGCCCCTTCTATCTTAGGGCCTGCAGCGCGGTTGGGAGGATCTTCTACAAAATTTCTTATTTTACAGGACTTTAACTTACATTTTAACCGGTGTTTCGCGTTTTAGTTAACTTCAAGACTCCATTTAACCCCCCTAATTTAATTTTAATTAATATCATAAGTGCCACGAGGGTACTTGGGGACTTCTTTGTACCCTTTTGGTTCTTCTTATACATGCTTAAGCATGTTTTGGGCTACTTTGTAGTCCTACTTTTAATTTTAATTACTTATATTTTACCTAAAGACTCCACAAACTTACTCCTAGCCTTACGCGAAACACTGGGATTTATTTACTCAATTCTAAATTCTACCAAATTAACCTATTTTAATAACCTTTTGGGTTCTTAAATTTTGTGGAAGATCTGAAGGGAACTGATGTAGTCGATGCGAGCTTAGGCCCACCCTCCCACCCAGCCGAAATTTGCGCTCTGTGAGCTGTGCGAGAGGTTACCTCCGTACCTTAGCCTGAAGATGCCCTCATGAAGCTGACATTCTGGTTCTTTTCTTATTATCATAATTCGTTTTCTTTTTATGGGTACTTGTCCTCGCCGTGACGGCTGGAGGACTTGGTTCTTTTCCCAATTGCGCACCGTGCCAGTGGCAATATAATGGCAGTTTCCAAGCGCATTTTTCTAGCTGGTCGTCACTAGTCCGCTGACGCCAAGTCAGCCCTAACTTTGTTCCCATATTTAGTCCTGTTTATTTAGCTAGTTTCTTTGTTTTTATAACTTGTCATGTGTTATAATTCGTTTTCTGCGTACGTATGTTGTGAGACCCATTTACCAAAAATTCGTTAAAAATTTTCTGGGTTTAAATTTTCAACTACTTTTTGGTTATGTTGTCCCTCGCAGGAGCTCGGGCGGTAAGCCCTGGGGAGTTGTACTGAGGCGGCGTGACGTCGGTCCTCTAAAAGTATTAATGTGTGTATGTGAAATTATTTTGATGGAAATTATGGTAGAAATATTATCTTTAAGAGCGAATTATAATGAGTGCAATTTATTATGAAAGTGTGTTGTGAAATTCGTTTGAAATTATTATGTGAAAGTTATGTGTGAAAATCTTCTGCTTGAGTTTTGTGTGTCTATGTGTAAATTATGCATATGTGTATCAGCCAGCCTAGCCAATAGGTGGCGCTGTTGAGACGTCTATTTTCTCTCAAAGCCTCTCCCAGCATCTTGCCTTTCAAGGGGGTCTCAAAATTCAACCAATCCCGTTCCGCCACTTGTCAAAACTGGTCTCGCTTAGACGTCTCATTTCTATTCAGTCTTGTGTTTTTCTTTCTCACTGAGCGGTCGTGTCTTTATACCTTGCCTCCCCGTGTTTCCTTATTTGCTGTGCTTTAACTATCTGCTTCTCAGTTTAAAGTGGGGACCACTTTAAACTTTTATGAGCTCCAGGGTGACCCTGTAGAGCCATTTCATTGCTAGTATTCTTGTTTGGTATTAGATAATAATTAGCTCTCTTTCTCTTTTAAAGTAGTTTCTTCTTTTAATTTCTTATTTCAAATTTTTGTGAAGTCTTTTAAATTTCTCTAATTAGTTTAGGCTTGAGTCTCTATCAGTCGTATTTACAGTAGTTTGTTCCTTGCATTTTCAGTGTTTAGTTAGAAATTATTTGGTGTCTGTACTTTGTATTTGTATTTTCTACGGTTGTTTCACTGTTTAGTTAGGTTATTTCATACACTGTACTTCATTCAAAATTTATTGTACGCTTTTCGGGGTTCGCCCCTCTGTCCAGCATAATTTTAAAGTAAATGTGGTCTCTTTTTGGGCCATTTTAGGGTGTCTTCTTAGCCTAGGTTTTTGCATTAGAATTGTATAGTAGGTAAGTAGGGTTTTTCTGAGATTTATTGGGTAGGTAGTTAGCTATTTTTTAAGTATGTATTTTTCAGCAAATTTTGGGGTAGGCCTCTACTAATTGAGTCTTTGCTCTTCATCGGCGGTTAAACTCCGTTCGGTAGGTTTCACTTAGGTTATTTTGGCGAGGTTAGTTGGGTCGACTGGAACTACATCTCCTCCAGGTTCGACGTTCTCCTTGTGCACAGTTTCCCACTCGTAAAGTTTGGTTGTTCGTACACTTCCAACTTTACATAGGGTAAACTAGCTTTGTACGGACACTAACCTTGTATGAACATTAGATAAGATTTGACCGAATATCTCTGGGCAGAGTTGGCCGATTTCAGAAAAATTAGTGTCGTTAGAAAGCTTATAATTCTCACTACAAAATTGCTAATTTTCAACAAATTTCCTTCAAAAATGAAGTCGCTGCAGCAGTTTCTATCGTCGTCGATGCGACACCCTTAGAAAAAGCCAATTTTGAGGTAATTTTAGGACAAAAATGCTATGTCCAAACTACAAATAACTAAGAACATTTTTCTATGAAATCGTGCCTAATTGTGTTTTCTATAATCTGATCAAATTGTTTTTCAAATTGGTACAGTCTATTAAAAGTTATTAATTTAATAATAATTCTTGAGCTAGCATTGTATGGGCACGTCACTTTCCTTGTATGGACAGCAAAATTTGCGTGTATTTTATATGACTTTAGAGCAGGATTTGTAATGTTAATAATTTTAACAGAAAGCCTCAGATTAGTGTAAAACTTTCTAAACATGTTTTCGAAGGCATTTCCTACCATTTTGACCAAAAATTAAGCAGTTAATAAAATTTTAATTTTTCAATGTTTTTACTGCAATCGAAAGAGGGCAGTCAACTAACCCTAAAGCCGAAAAATCAAGCTTCCAGCTTCTATTTTAAGTTCAAGAGAAGCATTTTAAAATTTTATTACTCCTGTGTTTTGCGTGTAAAATTCAGTGTCCATACAAAGCAAGTTGTGTCCATACAACGAAAAATATTGTCCGTTCATGGCAAGTGCTGATATATGCTGAAGATAGACCGATGTTTTATTGTCCATACAAAATACAAAGCTAGTTTACCTAATACATAACGAACTCTCAGTTTTCTTTCTTTTCATCCCTCATTCTTCTTTCCAACTCTCCTTCATCTTTAATCTTAAGTGACCATTAAATTTGACATATTTTTGACATATTATTTGACATATAACATTTTGACAGCGGCATGCCCTTTTGGGGGAATCGTCACACAATCCATGATAATACCCAAAAATCTCTTTGGAAAAAGAACAGGTGTTTTTTCTTTAGTGGCCCGGGTGCGGTCACTCCCCCATTACTAAGATTAATACGTATTTATGTATTTAAATAAGAAGAGTCTCAACCTTTATGAAAAGTTAGTATGCAGAATTTCTCCAATGAAAACGCAGCAAATCTACCTAAATAGGAGACAGAACACGATAACCCTCCTAAACATGCTTTGATGTATTCCTTAATGCTTTATATCAACTGTTAGAAGTTGGTTTACCTAATAATTGCCCTATAATTACGTACGTAAGGAATTATATGTAACAGGTGCCTAAGTTTGCTAGATTACGCTAATCAGTGTTTTATGATGATTTAGGGTCAGGGTTTTTTTTGCGTCCAGATGTGCGTCTGGACGCAAAGTTTCTTATCTGGACGCAATGAAATTTTAGCGGGACGCAAGCTAGACGCAACATTATTTCGGGAGAAAATTCACTTTTGTAAGAGTAAAAACTTTAAATGTTTCCAGTACCAATTTTTCCGTTTTTTCCAAAAATTTCTTCGGGTCCTGGGGGCTCCGCCCCCAGACCCCCAGTGTTTCCCACTTTGTCATGGAATGCCAAGGTGCAAGGTCATGTCTCAATGTTACTCAATGTTATTTATTAAGTTGTTGTCCACCTGCATTCATATATATCAGATCATTTCGAACTCATGAATTTCACGTCAATAAATACATAGAGATTACTAGGTGCATTTATATACATTTATATATATTTATACATTTATATTGTTCTCATTCAACAGGTCAGGCAGGATCAAGATTAGTACTAAAGTAAAACCCCGAAATTAACAAAATTGCAGTAGCAGAAGCAGAATATCCAAATTTTTTGGTTCTTCTAAAAAACGTTTTTCGCAAAAAATACACAAATAGCAATTCAAAATAATGCAAGGTTACCATTTTTCTGAAATTTTCAAATACAAAAGGCCTATGTACAAGCAATTCACTATCAATTTATCGTAATTACGTTAATAGTATTTACAAATGCTTCACTGTTTTGCAGTTGAATCGCTGCACGGAGCATACAGGCTTCTCTATTGACTTTATACTGACTTTATTCAATTCACAGATGCAATTAACACAAAAAATACATTAGCGTTAGGAGCTATAGTTATTATAATAGATGTAACAGTTGCCAAATAATCTTTTTAAACATTTCCACAACGGACTTCATCCGTAATTTCGAAAAATCTCCAACTTCTGGGGGGCTCCGCCCCCCAGACCCCCGGTGCTCATTTGCAATAATCCTGCTATCAAGGATCACCAGTTGTCAAAGTTTGCGAAACCGAATGTATGTTTTAATGTTTGCTACCTTTCTTCTCAATGATATTCCTAAATATTTCATAAATTTTTAATACTTTAATTAGTTTAACTAACATTGAAATATCGGAATAATGTGCGTCACTATTCACTAATATATATCGAAAATTACTAAGTTCTGCAACATACGCCAAATAAAATCTTTTTAAACATTTCCATTACGGATTATTCTGTAATTTCAAAAAAATTCTTCAACTTATGGGGGGCTCCGCCCCCAGACCCCCCGTCGTGTATATTGGACGTATCTATATTCTTGGTAGGTAATCCTGTAATCGTGCATTACCGTTAAGCAGCATCAGCTTTCTAAATAGTCTAAATAGCTTTGCACTAAAGAAATTATCGAAATTTTTATAAATAAAACAATTTTTGCACTAAAAACACACTAAAACAAGATTTCTGCCTGGACGCAAAATTTCTTAACGGGACGCAGCTTAAATTTAGCGGGACGCAAGGTTGACGCAAATCCGAAAACCAAAAAAAACCCTGTTTAGGGTCTTAATCTGTTGTCATTAGTATTAATTAACGTTAGTTAGGTTTAACTTATGATAACTAGCTAATTATTCGTAAGAAATGGAATTTTGGTCGATGATACAAATTGCGCCCGTTAGAAAGAGAATTTTCTCCTGGTTTCAAAAATCCAAACCCGACTTTCTATCTCCTAAAATTGTGAGAGTTATAGGTGAAAATGTCTTTGTAAGATTATCTTTAATTTCGTAATCTAATTCTCTAAAAAAGAAAGTTCTAAAGTTGGACCCTAAAACCTTTGCCTTAACTTTTCTGTTATCCTTTCTTTCTTTGTCTGGGAGGTTGTCTACATATGTATCAGTCAGGTGTATTGCTGTTTTCATTCAAGTTCCTACGTATTGGCAAATTGTCCTCAAGTGAATTTCTGTTGGGTTTGGTACAGCAGAAGGAGAACAACAAAGCCTCCTTCTTCCAGAAGAAAATAGGATACACTTTTCTGCAGTGTTGGGCGCGTTCCGCGGGTACCCGCGGGGCGGGCCAAAAATTAGTACCCGCAGTGGCCCGCGCGGGCCGATGCGGGCCGATTTTTTGTGAGACAGGGTAAGAAAGTTTGAATTTTTCACGAATTCTAACATTATAATGGAACTTTTCCTCATTGAAATATATTTTGTCTTCCTTATCTTCCTTTTACCATTTATAATGTCCTTATAATTCTTCTTAGTACTTAGAATTCCTTAGTCCTCCTAAAGTCCTTATAATTCTGAATATTACTCATTTACCATTTTCTGCAGCTAATAAGTGGCGCTTGGTCTTGGTGGACTCGATTTGTTCAAATTGAAACAAATGCTTACAATTTTTGACTGCTCTTGCCACCCTAGGCCGTGTTGTCCTATTTTTAGTAGTTATCAATTTATCAGCGTTGGTTGGTTGGTCGTCCCTTTAGAGCGTCGTTTCCAAACGAAGTAGTTCTCTCAAATTTCAGAATTGGAAAGAGATCGAGCTTTGCTTACAAGGAAACATTTTATATACTGGCGACATAAAACAAGCAAAGGTATTTTCTAGCTTTTCGGACAGACCAGATAAATTACATACTGACAGTCTTTAAACACCGATTTCTCCTTTGACTTGACCATTGAGAATTTTGTGTGTTCATAACACGTAAACATAGCAAATTTTAGATTTTTGAATTTGCTCAATCCTGCACTTTAAGCATACTATCACGTAGAAAACGTTTTGTTTGGTTTAAAGCCAACGGGACCCATCTTAGTGAACAATTGGCCATTTGACGAAACTGAAAATTTGGTTGAATTTTATTGATTTCGGTCACCCGGACAACACACAGAAAGATATACAAAAGGTAAAATTTATACCGACTTGACCGGGAGGCTCTGCTGAGCTAAGAATTACATGAATTTTCCTTTTACTGCTACAAAAAATTTATCTTGAAATTTGGGTCTTTTCTCGCACATGCAGTTTTCCCACCGAGTCTAGATCATCCCCAGGTCGCACCACAGGCAGGCACTACAGTCAAATCGCACACGCCACCGCAAAGTTTAAGACATATGCTCTTCTGTGTAACCGTAACTGTGCTTCGTTTTGGGCAATGTTTCCAGCAGTTTATTACGGCACTCCGAAATTCACCGAAATTTTCAAAGTCCCAAAAAACAGCTGAGAAGCAGCGGGGGGCTACAATAATACAGTCGCTAGGCCAAAATTCTTACATTAGAAGTCAATAAAAAGTTGAAACACGCACGACTGCAACTATATGAATGCTTTTGAAAACATCAATCGCGCTTATATGGCAGTTTCTATGGAAAAAACGACGAATAATCACTGAAAGTAACAATTATTTAATGCTATGATGCCTGCATAACCTAAACTTAGTTGCAGGCCGCCGTGGGGCGAATTCTATTGATGCGAGCCCTGTGCGGGCCAAAAATGTGAGCGCGAGCTGCGGGGCGGGTGCGGACCGCAAATTTTGGCCCGCGTAAAACACTGCTTTTCTGCATATTTACGGGGCTTAACTCTTTTCTTCGTAATTAAATTAAGATGAAAACTAATCGGATATAACTAGTTAAGTACGTAGGTTATCAAGGTTTTCATTTTTTGTTTCTGAAAATTACACAACTCGCGTAAAATTGAAGAATCTGGCTTTTAATTTGCAATGTTTCCCCGTTGGTTATGTTAATGTGTTAAACAAAATTTTGCAAAGTTCGGCAGAATTTCAGCACCCAGAATTAATCAAAAAATGGGTCAGTTGGGGGCAATACTTTCCAATTACCATTAATTTTCATCCCATCGGGCTGGCCAACACGGCAAGCCGCTGGATTGGCCTATGGTAGAGATGGAAAGGTTCTAGAAGTTTCTAGAAGCTTACACACAAAATTTTGAGAAAAAGTTAAAACGCCTTTCGATTCGAGCTGTCAGTGAGCTGTCAGCTCGAACCCCAGAAATTTAAACTCAGTCAGTGTTCGCTTAGCAGCGACTGGAAGCAGTCGCTTTATTCTCTTCCCTTCCCCCTTGTATTGTTTCTCGAACCACAGGTGTGGTACGGGAGCATAACAATACACATCCCCCTTCTAGGACGCTAGGATTTTTCGGGCCCACAGGCCCCCAGTATCTGCAGTAGTAGTAATAGTCCAGTGATTCAGAAGATTAGCCAGTAGAGACTGATATTGACTTTCCCTGATCCGATTTTGATCTCTTTGAACGACGCTATTCAATGCAATTGAAGGTACATTCGAAGAAAAAAGTTGTAGTCTACGAATCTGAGACAGAGACTTTGACCGAGAAAACCGAATCACTGTTGGGTGAACCAGAAAACCTTATCAGAAGTTAACTTTTACCTCAATCCTCATTTTGTTTTCATATCTTAAATTATCTAAAGTTGCAATCTATTATCTGCATGTCAATCATCATTTTAAAAGTTACCATCCCTGTAGGGGTCTCTGGCTTAGGCCAACTGCAAATCAATACCAGAAGAAGAAGTTGATTAAAGAAGAAAAATAGTGAAGCTATTTAAATTAACTGTTTAACTTAATAATAATATTTGCAGCCATCTCCTGGTAACACCCCACCTAGACCGACCCCTGTATTGTTTCAAGACCAAAATCACTCGTGAGGTTGCAGGCGTAACCTGACGGGATCACCCAACTGCTAGACCGGAACTTGTTCAGCACCGACACCGTGCTAATTTATCCAATTACATATCTGTTATACCAAGAGTACATAATAGCTAAGAGTGTGACAAGCGTCAAGCTCTTAGTTGTTAGGCTTGGGGACATGATCTGCACGACAACGGCTGACCCCCCACAAATTAGACCCATCACTTCAAAGAAATTAGCACGCTTGTAAAGGACGAATAGGCAACGAATAATATAACGTACCCAGCCGATAATACCTGAAGAAGAGGATTAAAAAGGGAAGTGTTGAGATAAACAGTAACCGGTTAGATCTAATCACTTACGGTGGCTTGCACCAATGGAAATTAGCAGTTACTTAAAGTTAATTCCCACTTTACTGCCGATTAAGTTTTAATTGGATCCTAAGCTGTTGCGCCAATGATACTTAACTTAAGTACCAGATAATCTTCATCGTTCTGACAATTAAATTTTCCATGGTTGGTGCTTAAATTTAAGTCCCACTTAAAGTCAAAATTTGCTGGTGCAACGACTTTAAGTATCAGTTAATTGGCACTTAATTGATACTTAAGTGCCAGTTAATTGCCAACTCACACTTTGCCATTGGCTAAGACAAAAACACGTGACTTAAGCTGATGCTTAAGTCGTACTTAACTGCTACTTAAATTAAGTGGCAATTAGTTAAGTATCAGTTGGTGCAACGAAATTAAGTTTCAACTTTAAGTGGCAATTAGATAATTGCCACTTAACTGCTACTTAGCCTAATTCCCACTTAATTTAATCAGACTTGGTGCAAGCCACCGTTAGACTCTAGTCTGTATAACCTTAATCCCTTGTAACGAAAACAAATCCGGACAATCAGGTCCGGACCGGGTCTGAAATTTTGGACCCGGAGCCAACTCTGTGTCAGATAAACTTTCTTTAATGAATAAAAATTAAAACAAGCTGTGAAATGAACTCAGGTTATGCAGTGGCGGCCTAATGTCTTCCACATTACCCGACTCAACCTCTGTTCCAGTGATTCATCACTTGAATCGCGATAAACGCAGGTGCCTGAGATTGAGTGAGGGTGAGCATCCGTTTTGCGGTGCGTAACCTGTCAATTTAGTCGCCAGCTAATTTCAATCTGGTCTGACGCAATTTGCGCATTGATATTCCTGAATTTGTAGTCTGTAAACATTCATTAATCGGCAAACGGTTGCGCAGAATTTGAGTAGTAAATAACGCCAGGACGTATTGCTGAATTTAAAAAAGCTTATATCGCAAAATTCAATAAAACTTCAGGAGCTAGATTGGATTTGATTTTCCTGAAAGCCAAAAGAGCTGTTCTGACTGTTTTCAGTTGACTCTAAAAATTACAGAGAATTACGACATCATTTATGCATTGCATGGTATTAACTCAGGGATTACCTATATTCCGCTCCAGCGGAATAAGAATTCTCGCAAGTTTCATCCAGTCTGTCTGCTCAGTCCGATTGCAGAATTCGAGCTAACAGTAGAAGATTCCCCCCACAAAAGAAATCAAACCTTCACATAATCCCACTGTACTATTATGAACTTACATTATTAGACGGAGCATAATTCCGACTTGAAGGCTTGTTTCAGCAAACGATTTCCGTTCAATCGACTCAAAAATTTGCCAACATTAAATACCCTTGGTGCAGCAGCTTGGGCAGAGGATTGGTATTATCTATCTTAGACATTCAGACAAAACGTCGCTTTCCCGCCAGACAAAAATTACAAAAATTTCTATTTCAGACAGACAGTAAATATGCAATAAAATAAACGAAAAAAGGGATGTTACTATGACATGTCTAACACGAAGAATCCTGGAATATTTTTAGAAATAACAGGAAAGCTGAATGGTTCCCAGTCGTTGCGAAGGACAGTACTAGGTTTTGGTATTACAAAGGGAGACCAAGTGGATACATAAAAGTTCGGTTGAGCTAGGTATTTTCAAATCCGAAGAATTATTCTGGATTGTTGTAACCTAAGTTTAAGAATAGCTGCGGAATAGCAAGAAACAAAGTACAATATTTGAATGGAAAACGAGTGCAGTGTAGGTGGTAGCGGCAACCGCTACTCCCCCCTCCAGTATTATATATAGCATTAACTTGTTTCGTGATTTATGCTTAAAATCTCCCAAAATTGCTATAGTAGTATAGTATATATGATAGTATAGTATAGTATAGTCAAACTATAGTCAAACCTCCTTTATATTGATTATGTTGAATAATCCAAAAATGGCGTCCTGTTGCGGTCAACAGAAATGGGTTATCAAATTTACCGTATACTATAATTTGAACTCCTTGAGGAAAGGTAGTCAGAGGTTCCTTTAGCTGCACATAGGTCACCTTCCCGTATCAGCTCCATTGCGTTACCCTCAACATTATCCGCAGTCAAGTCAATTACAAAAATTGGATAACCTTTTTGTAGTCCTCATAAAATATATCAATTCCCTTATCGCTATTGGCTGCGTTCAAACCTTCAAACAAATACATGTAGGAAATCGTTTATTGAAACTTGTTCCAGTTCATTTTCATAGGATGTTTAGGAATATATTCATCCCCGCACTTTAAGGATAATTCACTAACTTGCAATTTTCAAATTGCAGAGGAAATTAAATGAACCATTGAATGCTTCGGAATCA
>JASAND010015990.1:0-38328 GCA_030248195.1 Trissonchulus latispiculum
GGGTTTGGAACCTGTGCCAGGATTTCCCGACGTGCAGCACCTGCCAAGGTGTCAACGTTATGCAGTCAGCACAGTTGATCACAGTATATGGGAGCGACCATATTTCTGCCTTTGCCTCCAGCGTCCATCTGAAACGGTTCGCTAAAATGATGCTTAAATCCACCAAATATTACGAACCAAACAAGCCCGTGTTGAAGCTTGCTCATGTGGTGCCTGATCCACTGAACACCTACGCCGTCATGCTGGTCACCAGGTGTCAGGAGTGCACATATTCTATTGACCAACTGGCAAAGACGTCCAGATTACTGTGCCCGCTGAAGAAACGCATATGGGTCTTCGTCTATAAGGGCGAGCCGCCACAACCTGAAGAAGTTATGAGTGTGATCAAAGCCAAGCTATACGGTGTGGCCTGTAAGGACGGTCTAGTCCATGTGAATTTTTCAAAATACATCAATACCATGGAGTCTGCAGCAAACAGCTTCCACACTGCTTTGACTGACATAGTAGAAAACAAGTCAAACAAATGGATTAGGATGACTGAGAATCTGCTGACAAACTTGGGCTATTCCGAAGGAATTGATTCAAATTGATTGGTCAAAGAAGTACTGACGGAATATTCGCAACCACCCGCCCAGCTGTTCCTTCTCCACGACGAAGGAAAAGGGAGCCAAAAAGTTAGGCCGTTAACGTTGAATGCCGAAATTCTAAACGCGTCGAAATCACTAAAAAGGCGGTTATCGAAATAAAGTAAGTTTCACTAATGATAATGATAAGAAGACAGCAGATATACTGTAGCTAATGAAATGAAAAACTATGCTCTGCACCACAATTGTCAACCGCCTATCCAAATTGACCCTCTCGCACACCGCCCCTATATGACTTTGGTGTCCAAAGCGGGGGTTGCTCCACGCTTAATATATTTTTTACCTGCTTGTTTTCCAAGCTAACAAACTTGTAGCTCACACACAAGTTTAGATTCCTCAACAAGTTGGGCTCCTGTTAGCAATATGCTCGAAATGCAACAGCCTTTGCAATATACTCTAAACATTAGGGTCGGAATTTCCGGGGGAGGAGCGTCTCAGCGTGTAAACCTACTACGCTGACATTTGTAAAAGCAGATATTTCAGACAAATGTAATACGATAACTTGAGCTAGAATGGTGGTATAACCACAACAATTACAATCTCAACTTGAGCTCTTTTTAACCTTAGGAAAATTATCTAAACTCTGACACAAAAATGTGCGTACAAAATTGTGATCACTTATATTGCATTTAATATGCATCGGAGGCTCATATATTTTCTGAATTGTTATGATGAGAGGAAAATTTTATAAAATTTAATATTCTGAAAAATATCAAAAAGGTCAAAATATAGATTTATCAACGTTTTTCACCGGAATATGCATACAAAAATTCCTTTCTTTCAGGAAAATTTTCCTATCTGAAATCACGCGAAATGACGCAAAAGGTTGAAAATCGGTTAAGGTTTGAATTTGTTATTAGCATTATTCGATTTTCAAGATCCTTTGATCTTTGCCGCTTCTGCAACTTTGACAGGCTACTGCTAGTACTTAGTACTTGAATGAAAATGTTTTTGTTTTGATTTTCGGTACCGCTGAGGCATCTGCTTTAACTTAGTAAAAGTTGTTTTTCAAAATTTGAAAGTTGGTGTTTTCAAAAAATCACCACTTGTTGACCCAAAACTTCAATACGCTGGTGCCAAAAACTTGCGTGCACAAAAGTCATGCCTTTGCTGAATCTAAAGAGGTTAAAATGTTGTTACCGTTATATATTTCGTGTGCTACAAATTTTCAAAGATTCCCCTTAATTTAAATAGGATTTTGGGTAACCTTGTTATTTGTTGCTAATTGCTAAAGACGCAAAGACACAAAATTGCTCGAAATCCTGTTTAAATCAAGGGAAATCTTTGAAAATTTTTAGCGCACGCAATGTACGTCCTAGCGGTAACATTTAGATTGCCTCCGTAGATTGAATCGCTGTAGTTGAACCTGACTCGTACCCCCCTTGTTGTACCAACTAGAAATAGAATTCCTTCAGCCAAAGTGTGGCCATACAAGAGGTTTGACCAAGTACTATGTGATGAGTCATCAAATGATAGCGAAAATGTAGAAAAAATGATTACTTTAGCCAATAGTACCAAGAGTACATAATAATAAGAGTATGCCACTAGGCAAGCTCTATGTTATCAGAGCAAAAACTATGCTCTGCACGCTAACGGCCCACCCCCCCCCGCAAATCAGACCCTAGTGACCCCCCCCGCAAATCAGTACCTGGTCGAAACGGGGGTACGCTCACTCGCTGTATGTTTATGTGCTTAAGCTCGAAAACACAAGCAGTGCGTGCGCGAATTTTGTGCCTGCTTGGAGCTTTAGAACAAAAACATAGCGCACAAAATTCTTTGAAGTGATGGGTCTAATTTGCGGGGGGGGGTCAGCCGTTAGCGTGCAGAGCATAGTTTTTGCTCTGATAACATAGAGTATGCCTAGTGGCATACTCTTAGTATTATGTACTCTTGATAGTACATAATAGCAGGAGTACATAATGATAAGAGCATGCCACTAGGCAAGCTCTCTCTTATCAGAGCGAAAACTACGCTCTGCTCGCTAACGGCCCACCTCCCCCCGCAAATAAAACCCTAGTGACCCCGCGCAAATCAGTACCTAGTCGAAACGGGGGTACGCTCACTCACTCTATGTTTATGTGCTTAAGCTCGAAAACATAAGCAGTGCGTGCGCGAATTTTGTGCCTGCTTCGAGCTTCAGAATATAAACAGAATATAAATAGAAGAATATAAATATAGAATATAAACAAAGCGCACGAACTTCTTGAAGTGATGGGTCTAATTTGCGGGGGGTAGGCCGTTAGCTTTTGCTTTTGCTCTGATAACATAGAGTGTGCCTAGTGGCACACTCTTATATTATGTACTCTTGATAATAGATAAGAGTGTGCCAGCTGGCAGGTTCTCTGTTATCAGCTGCAGGTACATGCTATGTTCGCTAACGGCTGATCCCCCCACAAATGTGTATGCTCACTTCAAAGAAATTAGAACGCTATCTTTGCGTGTTAAAGCTCGCAACAGACGCAGATTGATCAACTGAGTAGTTGTGTTGTTGTCGAGCTTCAGCATGCAAGCGTAGCGGCCAAATTTGTTTGCAGTGAACATCCACGTTGGTGGGGGGTCAGCCGAATAGTGTATAGTATGAGATCCTGAATAAAAAAACAAAAATATCATTCGTTTGGCAGAGGCTAGATATGCACGAGCTACGAATTGATTGTCGTTCTAAACCATTTACTTATTTTCAGTTTTAAACGTTTATCAAAAATATAGCTAATTGTCAAGTTTACACAATCATGCCAGAAGAGTACATTCCACAATGCTTATAAATAATAAAATTATTAGAAGACAGCTTCATCCTTTTTACCGCGGAAAATTTGCCGGCAGAGATGCCCACGGCGAGGACTATCTTTTCCCGAAACCTAAAAACCGTCCGGCTTCCTAAAACTTTTGTTTGACTCGACCCGGCCAGCTTAATTGACGTTTTGGTATACCAAATACACAAATGACAAAAATGTTTCAGATTTGCTTTCAAAACTTGTCACCTATTAATACCTGGGTTCTTCAAAAGAATTAAAGGTTTCAATGCTTTTTGTTTTTCTCAGCGTTTACTGCAGTCTCGCGAAGCTGCAGACCTGCCGCATTTTCGTGCATGGGGGTGGTCGAAGTTTCTTGATTTATCTCCGAACTGCCAACAGCCAATGTCTTTTCTTGTTTTTCTTCGGCTTTCTACTGGGGTACGCTCAGACGCTATCTGCTTGCGTGATATAGCTCGCAAACACAAGTAGTACTTGCGCTAATTATGTACCTGTTTCGAGCTTAATAGCACGTACACATACTGGACGACTTTGTTTGATTAACTGGGATCCAATCTGCGGGGGGGGGGTCAGCCGTTAACGTGTAGAGAATGTGCCACCTTTATAGTAAATAGAGTATGAAAATAAAATTTAACGAAACTTCAGAAATGACGCTAGAATTAATTTGTCTTAAAACGAACGGGACTGGTTTGATAGTATGGAATACTTCATAATATTTTCCTCGATTATACTCTAATCTTCGAAATTCAATGCTATCTTAATGAACAGTAAATGAAAAACTCTACTTTTGTGTAAAGACCCCAGTCTCTCTAGCTAATAACCTGAAGATTCAATTTTTTTGTTCTGTTCTGTTCTATTGTGGGGAGGTGGGGAGGTCGGACTTTTACGATAACTCCTCCGACATAATTTTGCCGGTGATTGTTTGGGGGCTATATTCCGCGGTTACCCAACTTCTATCTCGGTTTGTCTTTTTGTTGTCTTACTTTGTGTGCAAGTAGTTTTCCCCAAATTCAATGCTATGTTTGTCAGTAAAAATTATGTGCTGTGAAATTAGAGTTTATTCGTTATTTCTCTAATACTATAATATTTTTGTATTTTTCCAAGTAAATTTGCGGAACTACTTATAGATTGCCGTCGCGTACTTCAGCCGGTTAAGGATAAGCGGAGCTAGGATAATCTGACATGCGCACACTCACGAACCTACAGTCTTAGTCTCTTATTTATTGCAACAAGCGTAAATTTTACAATAGCTTTTTATTAACTCCAAAGTACATATAGCCTATGTGTTGAATAGGTGGAGCGTTGGAGAATAGCAAAAATGTGCATGCATTTTATACAATTACAGGGAATACATTCCACTCCAGCGAATATAAGACACATACTACTAGAATTATATGTGATAGGGATTAGTGTACAAGCGTCTTGCTGCAGTCACCATGTCATCTGACTCTACTATCGAAATCTGTGACCACCATGATTATGCCGAAGCCTTGGAGTAACTGCTAAGAACAGTCAAGGATGCCAGCAGGGAAACATCGTTTACAGATGAATCTAATAATATCAGCAAGACGTCACTGGCCTCTGGAATTAAGCTGATAAACATATCCTCACAAAACGGATACATTGACAGTGCCACTTTGTTCAAAACTGATCATCCGAACGATGATACCATACGTGAAATCAATATATTGGAGCTGAGACTGGAGAGACTATTAATCTTATGAGGCGCGTATTTTCTCAATATAATATGAAAAGTCCCAAGTCGGATTCGACTCAGTCTCTAAAGTACCAGCCGCGGTTTGGCCAGAAAATCTGGCAGACGAACAGCTGCAGCAGCAGTTGTTAATAACGTTTCATCAAATACAAATTGAAGAAAGAAATGGGCAGCAAAATATCAATTTAATGCCGGTGTTTGATGTCACCTGAAACAGTCTGGAAGAGGTTGAGGTTTTGCCGCAGCTGGTACAGACCTTATCTATGCAGTGGTGTTAAAATTGGAGTGCTCACATCAGTACTAGGAGTGAACTATAAACTCACTGCCATGATCCTAAAAAATATTCTGGAGAACTGTTGGTGGCAGAAGTGAATTCGGTATTTTCTGGTGGCGGAGTAAGTCCTACCATGTGTTCATAGATCTATCTGGTCTTTTTATTTAACTCCCTAGTGGTCAAAATTTTAAGCTTCACCAATAGAGTTGCACTTTTCAACCGTACCGAGTTCAAATCGGACTGGTAGCGTGCCGGAATTTCCCTGCCCGCCATGCCTTCGACTCACAAAAGGTGCTCACCCTGTACCACCCATCTGGCCGCAGATAAGTAACACCCTCAACATACCCCCAAATTCTTTACTTGCTTGTGTAAAGACGGAGACAAATTTTAGTACCAACAACGGAAGTCTAATCTCAGTAACATAATCGGCGGTTTATTTTTATTAGGAATGATGTTCCAAAACCTCAGATTAAAAAATCTGTTTTAATGCATCTGGATGTTCGGATTTAAGCCAGAAATAAGATTCGTATATACTGCCTAGTTGAAAGTTTTAAATATGCTCTAAAGTTCTAATTCTGTCATAAAATAGACCAATTTCTCCCAAGAAAGTGACCCCCGTTCCGTATTTCTCTTTCTGAAAATATGGAAACCTGTCTCCCTTCCTGCTTTGAAACCACCGTCCGTGTTCCAGAAATTGGAATCCAGTTCTGATGCTGAAAATAGGATTTTGTTCCTGATCTTGTTCTTCGTGAAAGTGGATCTCCTAGCGTCTGCGCGTTAAGCAGGAAACCACGAGTTCGAGTGAACAGTAGCCGGCAGCATGCATGATATGAACTGCAAGCGTAGATAACCTGGACGTTGGGGTTACAGATAAGCTCAGGCTTGCCGAAATTTTAAGTACGCTTAAGCTGGATCTAATGTCAAAGTTGGTGCAAACGGGCGCTGATCATGGTGTTGAGCAAAGTTGTCACGAAGGTTACTAAGCACCATTCCATCTATATGGGCCATAGGTTAATACGGGGGGGCATGGGGGGCCCAAGCCCCCCCACCCCGGACAAGGTACAAGCCCTATCGCCACCAGGGGCAAGGGGTAAGGAAAAATTGGGCTAGGGGTAAGCAGAAATGGCCCGAAAAAATAGGTATTAGCACCAAATTCAAACAAATTTCCGGCTTCAAGTTTTTTTACTAAAATTTCCTATTTTTTCCAAAAAGCTATCAAAATGTTGAAATTTTTTCAAAAAATTGGCAATTTTCTTCAATTTCTTTAAACATTTTGAGTTTATATTACTAGTAGCGTTAACTTATGCTTATGGTACAAGCCCCCCTCGAAAATTTTGGTTCAAGGTACAAGCCCCCTCAAAATTTTCTTGGGACAAGCCCCCCTCAGGATCCGACCCTATGTTAATGTATGGGCCATCTATGCTTGGTTGACAACCAGAACGCATTAAGGCTTGAAATCACTCGGCTCTCAGAACAATACTTATTTCGTTGGCCCACGGGTCGCATTTTCAGTATTGATCATTTGGCCCCTTTTAGAAATTACGCTTCAAACCACTGGCTAAAAAACCCGTTAAATTTTGGGGAGCCTCGCGTTCAGGCTTTCTATAAAAGTGTGATCTTTTGAGAACTCGGGATCTCAGAGGGGACCCCTTCCCCCCTCTGAAATTGTTAGGAGGTCGGTTGATCATAACCTCATGCAATTTTTGAGTAGCTTTGGAAGATGTTTCCCTACAGCCGACAAAGAGAGATTGCCGGCCATTCTATTTGAAACCAATACTGTTTATTAAAAATAATTGTATAGTCGTCCATTAATTACAATCGTAATAAATTAATTAACCAATGGTAATTAATCGTAATTGTGAATTATCATTGTGTAATAATTTGCATTTGTGTTGCTTTTACTTACTTTAGGCGATAGATTCCAGATTAGCCGCCACGTTGTCGACTCATCTGGAATAAACTTGATATCTTTTTTCCAAAAAGGAGATGTGCCATATCGCTATACAGATCTAAAAGGATTGAAAGAAGGAAACAACAGTTCAATCGGAATAGCTTTAAACCTGTTCTCAAAACTCACGGGCCACTCATTGGCTAGTTATGCTTCTCATGTAGAAGTCTACTTTTCAGGTATAATATTAATAGTACAAAGCAACTTTTAGTTAGAATCGACCAGTACCGTAGCGTACCAAGCGTACCAAGGCTGACTACCATAAAAGAAAAGAGCTGATAAAAAATCAAAAGGGAAACAGCAATAAAAGGAAGCGCCATAAGGAGACAGGAGAATCAGAAATAATTGAGATAGTTGGCGGTGTAAGCACAGCTGGGAGACACCCCCACAGGTTTGAGAAGGAAACTTCTGGGTGAGTGAGAGGTTAGAAAGCAAAACTACTGTCGAAATATGCAAACGAGTGCACCACTCATATATCGTCGACGTTGAACATTATAAGTATCATTATTTAATAAATTAGGACGGTTTAGGCAAGAGACTATTACTTGAAAAAATGGATTAAGAATGATTAAACAAAGAAGACCGGGAAGCTTTCAAATTGCAATGGAGATTCTACTTTAGAACTTTATTTAGTGATTTTAAGGAGTAGCACCGTACCTGGACAGCCTTCACCACGACAACCATTTAACCGCCAATAGCTAACAGAATTTAACTCATTTGCGGACTATGGACCCTGATGAGTGAGAGCAATGAGGGCTTTGATAAACTTATCGTATTTCGAAAAATGTAAAAATTGCTCTCTAGAAGGTATAATATTTCCCCCGCCATATTCCTTCCTTTCGAACTATAATATTCCCCCCTCTAAATGGAACCTTGCCAAATGATGCAGCAAATTTAACATGGTCATAACAGAAACACTTTTGAAAAGTTGGCGAATTGCAAGTAATAATGCGGAAAACATTATACTAGGATTGTTACTTTTAACTATTACATAATTATTTAATCAATGTTAATTTACATAAAAAAGCAAAGAATTTTTGTACTTGCTTTTAACACTGTTTACATTGTAAAAAAAACCTGTATATTTTTGTTGTTTAGTTAATAAGTTAATTTTGCAACAGTTAATAACAGTAAAATGTGTTAAAACAGTAAAAGTCAGCAGCGTTATAAATTGTAAAAAAGTAAAAAGTTTAAAAGAATATTTTTACAGTTATTAGCAGTTGCAAAATTGAATTATTAACAAAACAATCTAACGGAACTATTATTAACAAATTAAGAACAACTAAATGGTTTTCTACAATTTTTAACACTACTTTTTATTTCGCCGAAGGCGAAATCTTTGCAAGGAGTGGACCCATCTTTAACTGGAAATTTTCTCCTGCCAGGAGTAATGCCCATGTTTAGCATGTAAATCTAGCTGCGCTCTTTTTTAATCGGTAGGATCCATGGTTCAAATGTGTTAATGAGTAAAATTCCAGAAGAAAGGAAGTTGTTGTAATATATAATACTTGCTTATTCGAGTTAAAAAGTAAATTTTTTAGCAAGGGTTTAGTAATTTTATTACTTGCTTCAAACTATCCACACAATTGGGACGAGGAAATACTCTGCGTATGAGCAATCGTGGTTCAGGCAAATTAATAAGACAGCCATAGATGTACTGAAATAAAAAGCTGTCAATTAATATTCAGCAATCATGGTTTTAAAACTCTCACAGCAATTTATTGCTTTGGGTGTATAATATTTGATTAAGATCAGTAAATGTTAACGAAAATTCGCCAAGACAAAACTTAAATATATATAAAATACATAGTTGCTAAATAGTAGTCGTATTAATGACTCGACGTTTACTTCCAGACATCACCTCAGCAAATCTCGCCATATCACGTTCACGGACTACTCGTGTCAGCAAACATTGAGTATACATTAAAAAAGTCGGTCATGGCTCAAACCGCAACACAGCACAAATTCATGCGCAAAAACCCTGAGACAAGACAAATATTTGTTGTTGCCGTATCTAGTTAATAATTTAACATTTTATAATAATATATAATTCAACATTTTGCGGTTTAGTCAGTTTAGTGTCTCGACTCGACAGAGGGGTGGTCAGTCTTCCAATATCTAACACGAAACTGAGCAAAGAGATAAGCAAGGTTACTTGAATGTGCTTCGTAGCATATTAATTATTGCATAAATCATAGTTGTTTATCTATTACAAATTTGTACCAATAAATAAGTGAGTGCATTTTGCAGCATGCATTATACTACAAACCGTTTGTACTGCGAAGTTTGAGTCAACTAAGGGCCTATTTCTTTAAAGATTACTTTATTACTTTAGTGCAGGATTAAACGGATTACACGGATTAAAATTAACTCGTTTAATCAGACCATTTTTAATCCGCGGATTAAACGAATTCAGTCCATTTAATCCACCATTAAAGAAAGAGCGATAAAAAAGTTTCATCCGCCAACTTTTAATCCGTTTAATCCGCGTAACTGCACTAGTTCAAAATGCAGGCGACGGATTAAACGGATAAAAATTAATCTTTAAAGAAGCAGCGATTAAGCAGGTCGTATTAAAATTAACTCGTCAATTTTTTAATCCAAAATCTGAATAAAGAAACAGGATTAGATTAAAATAATATTTCTAGGTGCATTAAAGAAAGGATTAAATTTAATCCGTTTAACTCGTTTAACTCGTTAGATTAAATTTTAATCCGTTTAATCGAGGTGCTATTTCTTTAATGCGGATTAATTTTAATCTAATCCGTTTAATCTTTAAAGAAATGGGGCCTAAAGATAATAAAATTACATTGACTACTTTGTTTTTAAGTTAAGATCCTAAGACTACAGGTGAATACCGGTGGTAAGTGATACCAGAGAGTTATGGGACTTGCAAACTAGAAAGACCAAAAGTTTACAGTATATACTGGAGATTCACAACAAAATCAATAATAGACAAAATTCAAAACATTACTATTGAACAAAGCTAAACGAAACCACAAAGTAAGAATTGAGTTAGCAACTAACAAACTTTGACACTTTACCACAGAAGAATTTCCCCGAAATGAGACACAGCCAACTTTCCCAGTTCCAACACCTGACAATGAACTCAACACAATTCAAAATGGAAGAACATAGGCTTAGCTAAGTGACCTAGTTTTCAGACAGAAGTAGGAAAAGTAGTTCAGTATTTGCTCAAGTTCATAATTTAATTTTCTTCGGCTTAGATCAGCATCATTACTTTACAGCTTTTCCACCGGCACTAATTTAACAGTACGCACAATGATTGCAGCGTATGCTCTATTTCAATTTAGTATCGTATTATGTTTCATTTAAACATTCTTCATAATTGTTCAATATTCTTTGAATATTCTATTTGCAAGCCTAACCGAGCGGAAAGCTGTCGTGCGTGACACTCCCCTATTGCACTTATGTTGCACGCACTTATGCATGCTCGAAATGGGAAGCACACGCAACTCCAGACTACAAGCATTTGCTGATTCAAACGGCCGTAAACGCATGAGTTTCATGGAAATGGAACTTCTGGGTAATCGAGGCTTATCGCTTTCATCTGTAGAAATATTTGCAGTGCTGTGATACTGGTCTGCTCGGAGACCACTTGACTGATATGTCTCGATGAGACTCTCGCATACCTGATGGGATCAATGCATACCCGAAGATGTTCATTGTAGCTGATTCGCAAGGCAGCGGTTTTCCATCCTCTCCTGAGCATGAACGGCAAGCTTATCGCGATAGCGTATTCAAGAAAGTCAGAACCATGTTATAGATTCTAAGAGGTTTTGCTTGAGATTTGTTCGGAGTTTAGTTCTTGAGTTCGATGAAGCGATGCGTGATCTAAAAGAACCCTGCAATGTGTTGTTGCGTAAAGCTTGGAGTTGAACGTGCTGAAAGACGTTAGGTAATAATTGCAAAATATGTACTTATCTACATACCTATCAGTATTGGAATGCAGGACTAATAGTGCAAGAATACAAATCACACATCTCTAACTTGTATTTTTACTTTTCTTTCTTTTCTCTAAAAAATTTTCAAATCAATATGCTGTTTTATTTTCATTTTCATCTGAATCCAGCTACATTTTGTCAAGTTAGTGTTGCTACATTTGCAACATATTGAGATCACGACTGTCCAAGCAAGGACCAAAAAGAACCGAGGTCAAGGAATGTGTATACAAGGTGCCTAGCAGTGACCATGACACGGTGTACAATGGCCAAACCAGCTGGCCTTTGAGTCAGACTGAAGAAACATAGAAAAGCATGTGAGAAAGGTGAAGTATACAAAGGAAGAATTTCTGGTTAAATGGCCACGGACCAAACTAGGCATAAGTTAAATCGATGGCTAGGAAATGAAACCTAAGAAAAGGATATCTTAAGGAGATAACACAAGCGGTAACATCGAAGGAAGAGAGTTGGTAGAAAGGTAGAAAGTTGGTCGGCCGCATGATGTCTGCCAACAAAACCTTTATGAGGTCAACAACACTAATGTTTACGTAACACGCTAAAAAACAACCAACGAACCTGATTCTGTAAATAAATCAAACCGGAAAGAGGGAATGATTTGGTTTGCTTTACGATAGTGGAATTTGCAGAGGCTACTCGTTAGCATGAAGATGATGCTTTGTGCTTACTCGGTATAGTGCATATACAAACATGTATAGTGTACTCCATATGTACTCTGTATAGTTAGGCAGTAGCATTTATCTGGCCATGTCGGTGCAATTTGCAATCCTTATACCAAAAGTTACAACGTTTTAACGTTTTAGACAAAAAATTAGTAAAAAATGACTATTTTGTAACGATTATTATCAATTTTGGAAGAAACAGCAAAACTTGCTAAACATCATTTTTCTACCAGAATGCTCTACGCTTTTTTTTCTCCCTGGACGATAGGCCTGCCCTTTCTACTTTTTGCTCACGAGGTCCGCCTGAGTTATGTCGGTCTGGGGGGTGCTGCGCCTCCACCATTTCTCACCCGCATTATCCTATGGCAGTATTAATGTTTAAGCATAAATTTATAAGCTTGATACACTATTTTGACATTTGAAATCAAAACTGAATAAAAGGAAACTATTTCTTTTTTATAGTTAAGGGAAGGCAGTATTTTTAAATACAATTTGAGCCCATAGTGCGATTTGTTCGACTACCATGAAAAAGCTAGTAAAAAGGACACATAAAATAACGGTGCTAGGGCGCAATTCGATATGGCGAAACCGTCAAAAACAATATGCGCACATTTTTGAAGTAAGTGCGCCTGCGCGCACACGCAGTACACTTTCCAATGCGCGCCCATGGTGTAGACTTTCTAAATTCGCGGGCCGCCATTTATCAATCTTGAATGACAGGTCACATTTGCGGGGGGGGGGGGTTTCCGACAGAAGGCACTGATTTGCGGGGGCACACTAGGTACGCCATTGCGGTGGGTGGACCGTTAGCGAGCAGAGAATGGATTCGCGAGCTGATATCATAGAGTGTGACACTTGTGTGACGCTTGTCACACTCTTATGTAGTCTTGGTTAAACCAGCTAAAAGGTTAACTTTTAACTGCTCTACTATGCTCTATGCACTTCCTACGACCTTTCCAGAAGTATATATAGTTTACTGGTCGTTTGCTTACTCATTTATGCGTTCGTTTTGTTACTATTAGTTTAATCATTTAAAATTGGTTAACTTAATGAAGTTTACTTCTATAACTTCTATAACTATAAACAAACTATGTTGCATTTCTAAAACGGAAGAATTCAGAGCAAATCTATATTAATCTTAGTTTTGAGAATTTTATTATTTGATAGTAGTTGAGGCCTTAAATAATTGCACAAGCATAGTATTAATTACGTTGGACAACAATCAAAAATGCAATTCAATTAATAAGACAATATTCTGAAAAAAGAAATTAGTTGGAAAGTTGTAAATTACTGTTAGAAATCTAATTAGAGCAGAAGAGTGAAATTTCCCCCTCCCCAGGAAAATTTAAAAGGTGAGAGTTTTGCGGGGGAAAAATTCCTAGGGGGAAAATTACACTGTGATACCGACTCAAATAACGGGCTCGCTGCAATCCCCAGAGTCAGAAGTTCATAATTCGTTTAGAAGAAGAGTAGGTCACTGGGCTTCTCTTCTTGGCATTGCGTAACGGTGCATTCAAGGGGATCTACAAACATACCCCTCCTCGTTTGGTGGGGGGGGATAGCAAATTAGGTCCCCGTTTGGTGGAGAGGGTAGCTTAAAGGGGTTCCCATTTGGTGGGGGATATGCTGAAGAGGGTTCCCGTTTGGGGGGGGGTCGTCAAGACAGGCTAGGATTGGCTATATCTGATTGGCTACTCGCGACCACCCTCAAACGGGAACCCCTTTTGCCGGCTACCGTTTTATGTGTCTCCCAAGGGGGGGGGTTCGTGTATGTGTCACTCGATGGATTTTTGTGTGTCTCACTGTCTTTTCGCTGTTTATGCGTCTCTCGATTTCGCAATTCATGTGTCACTTGTTATTATACCGCCGGAGGCGGTATACTTGTAATGGGTTGACCCATCTGAATTCATATGTTTTGCATGTAGATTGCTTGGCGCGGAGGATTTCCGTCCTATCTTCAACACATGTCCCTGTTACGCAGGTTTTTTTGCCCAACAATTTTTCTACGATTTTGCAATTTTTAGAGCATCATTACATTCAATTTAGTTAATTTTCAACTCCCTGCAAATTGTTTTGTAAACGATCACTCTCTGCCTTTTCTCATATTACCGAAAATCGGGCGTTATTTGCCTGTCACTTGATTGGCAGAGGTTTAACAGATCAATAAACAGCTAAAACTGATGCTACAATTTTCGTGGGCAAAGACTGATTTTGCGCTTGCACTGTATTTATTTCATTAGTTTTGCTTTGCTTCAGAATTTGGATAAAATAAATTGTTTAAAATAAACATATATAGGTAAATGATAACTTTCTTTCTCTCGGTTTACTCCATTAAATCGCCATAGTCTGAGCAGTGTAGTGGCTATGGTGTCCGCTTGGCACTGTTGCGGACACAGATCGAATCTTTCTTCCGGTAAAATTTTTGTTTCACAATTGGCAGTGGCAAATGGCAATAAAATACTCCCATTCTTTTGTCTCAGAAACGGTAAATGTCGGGGAGTTGAAACAAGTCAAAAGCTTACGTCACCGTACACTAGAACAGTATGATGAAAACAAACAAAACGTTGAACACATAAATCCCAAACTCTACGGCGGTATTATTCCCCTTTAAAGGGGTAACTTGTTTATGTTTGCAGTTTGTTGGTTTTCTTGTGTCACGCTAATTGCGTTTTATGTCTCTCGTTTCTTGTTCATACATATGTTAGGTTTTCATTTTTTATGCTCTCTGCTTTGCTCTTTTGTATTGTTATATATCTGATACTTCTAATATTGTAATAATTTTGTCAATAAAAATAGTCCTACCGTTAGGTCTTTTGGTCAATGATATGTTAGTGCTTTACAAAGTACTGATTAATTGAGCTTTATACATGTTAGGTCCTCGTACTGTAGTGCATAAGTCTCTCGCTTCACTGGCATCCGGTCGTGTCTTCTATTCCTGGTTGTTTTTGTTTCTTGTTCATATGTTAGGTTTTCATTTTTCGAAAACTGCTGCAGTCTAGACGGAATGAGCAACATCTGACCCATTTTAGGAATGCTGTGAAACTATCGAAACTATCGCCCTCCGCTCTACCCTTTCCCAAACGGGGAGCTATTTTCAGCTACTCCCGCCAAGCGGACGGAGGGTATTTTCTGTCGATTTGGCCGACCCCTCCCCCCACCAAACGAGGGACATTCGCGTATTCTGGTTGGAGCACTTTCACGCAATGCCAAGAAGAGCAGGCCCTCTAGTGGCTTACTATTCTTCTAATAAATAGTGCAATTATGCCTGTTGCCAGAGTCCAAAGTCAGCTCCGCAGCCATGGTTCAACCGGCAGGCCCGGTCACTAACACCAGGCCGATAGCAGGCCGGACTGTCAGCCGAAGCCGGACGGGCCCAGCAAAAAACAGGGCCGACCCGGGCTCGGCCGTGGGCCGAAGCTCGCTACACAACCCGGGAACAACATAACTCTTTCATTACTTATGTACTCATCATGCTACTGTTGTGTACTTTGACTTTGAGGGTGGCGAAGCGAAGAGACAACTTGCAATTGATTTTGCATCTGTCAAAATGACAAAATCTCTGAAAGTATTCTTCTACAGTTTCATAGGGCTAAGTATGACATGATCCATTTGAAAAATGATTTTACGGCGGAGTAGTAGCACCGCTGATGACTTCACGAATTGTTTGCAGTGCTTAACTTAAACCGAGTTTGGATTATTGCGAATTTGAACTACAGTTGGAGATCATGTGCCTTATACGGTTTCTGTTTAAACACAGTTACCCAGGTTTGAATAAGGGTAAGAGAAACCCTAGATAACAGATGTTAATATAAGCTCCTAAAAGGTTTAGATGATACTATTTTGCAATACCCTTTTAATGTCTCTTTTAATGGTTCATTAGATTGATCTAAACAGCTTCAGGTAATCTGAAACCCTCCTGATAATTGATCGCTGACAGGCTATACGTGCCCAAAAAGAAATGGAGTTTCCTTCAACGCAGGTTTATTAACGCCCGATTGCACCAAATGTTTCTACGTAAAATCTAATTATCTTAAACTCTTATTAGCTAGAAAGATTTTAACACTAAACACATTTTCCATTGCACCAAAATGTTTTTGCGTAAAATCTTTTTTAACTTGTATTTAAAATCTGTTTTGTTAAAATCTAATTAAGGGTCACGTTACTGAAACAGCCAATCAGATATCGAGCGGCAGCTTTGAAGTAGTAGCGCTGTCCAATGATAAAATATCAGAGCCCTGACAGTGAGAAACTAGTTAAAATCTAATTATATTCCGTTTTCAAAATTTTCTCTCTTTTTACATCCTTACTGTAGTAAGAAACTGAGTAAGCTTTAGTGTGAATGCAATAAACGCTGCTATTTGCTTATTTAGTGGTGAGTGATTATAAAGTGTAATAACCAACTGTTCTTATCTCACTAAAAGTAACTATTGCTAAGCATGAATATAACTTTTTCAGGACTTTGTAAATAAATACATAACCAAAATAGTTTCTGTGCAGCGCAAACAAGTACAAGAAACTAAATCTATCCAAATTCTGAATCTAAGAGTTCTTGTTTGTAAATACAAAATAAGTTAGTCGCTCAAGTAAAATGACAGTGATTACAGCGAAAACCTTCCCTGATAGACTTGCAAATTACTGGATTTTCGCGTTAAACAGATTTTAAACATAGTACGAGGCATGTTTAAAATCTAATTAAGTTTCAATAGGTAATCACATTTTAAACTGATTTTAAATATATTTAAGTTGGTGCAATGCTCTGGTAACTTAAATATATTTAACATCTGTTTAAAATCTAATTTGGCTAATTAGATTTTAAACACATTTGGTGCAATCGGGTGTAAGTTGATGTTTTCCTGTCTTCCTGATTTCTGCTAGCTGGAAAACAAAAATGTCAGTCAAAGAGGGCTCCTGTAAAACAGAGTGTTTGGTTCAAATCTAGAGCTATCACTAGCATATTTCTACGAGCCTTAGGACTTCCTTGGATACCCTCTGCAGCCTAGCTTGGGAAATTTTCAACCCAATCCGATATCACATTTTGCTCTGTTTGTGAAGAAACCATCTGTCTTACCGTGTGTCTTAAGCTGAGCTTAGTTTCTCCTACACAAAGAGTCTAGCAGTTTAATGGTTGTCCGGTAATATCATAGGTTTAGGATTTCACCTCTTTTCCATAATTTAATAGTGTTATGGACCAACCGACCAACGGCCCGGACTGATGAAAACGTTGACCGAAACCAAAAGCCTGCCAAGCCGGCCTATAAATACCGATAGAGGTGATCTGTAGATTAAAACGCGCCCACGTAAATTGGTAGATTTACAGAAACGGTTCCAACAAATTGCTTAAGCTCGGTCGACTATGCAGACAAGTGTTTTCCTCAGACAGCCAAAACAGCTTTGTGTTCGTGAGACGCAAAAGTGCACTAAGCCAGCTGCTCGTAACTAACCTATCTATTAATGACTGTTTTCTAGTTCTGTATCTCTGTACTACAAATTCATTGGCTTTTTCTGTGACTACATCCAGGCTTAAACTATGAGCTATCCAGTTTATGCATACAGAACATATTATCTCTTTTAACCTAGGTATTTATCATCAGTTCATTTCCATTATTACTTGCTTCATTTTTAGCATGCTCTGAGCGCACGTTTCGTTGCAAACGGGCACGGCAGAAATGTTAAACTGGAAAGGTTTGATTTGCAGTAGGTACAAGCTGGCATTTGCTGAAGTGGTGGTTTTGAAACTGGAAATTTTGTTGACGACATCGGAGCTTGTTTCATTCGTTTTCCAAATAATGACGGTCTCTTTTCAGTATCTACGATTTTAGGTTCTACAGTTTGCTTCCGCTTAAATTATAATTGTCTTTACACTTGATTTTCTGTTGAGAAATCTATTTGTTTTGCACTTCTGAAAGTCAAAGTATATATACATATTAACGCCGTCATAGCATATGCAAGATTGGAATTTTGCCAAAGTTTAGTCTGATCCTAGCTTGAGTACTTGAGTGTAAATAAACATATTCGTGTTTGTCGGTTAAACTCAAGAAGTTTACGAAGCTTTCCTTCACTTAAAAGTTTGTCATTATTGGACAGCATTCACGAGTCTGAAAAATTGTTTAGATTTGCTTCGCACCAATCAGGGAATTCCAATTTTAGCACCTAATCCAACAAGTATCACAGTGACGTATATACCTAGTTTGAAAAGGGACGCCTATCAGAGCCATGGTAGCACATCCGGCTGCCGGTAAACTAAGGAATCTCAGATAAAAATGAAGAAAACGCCAAAGATACTATTTCACCGAAAAAACTGTTACCTACCACTGCTCGATAAGTGTCAAACGCAGAAGCAAGGTCAAACATAAATTTTGTTGGAAATTTGTTTATGATTATGCTTTTCTTCAGTCTGAACTATGAAAAAAGAATTAGGTATTCAAAGAACAAGGAAAAGAATCTGACAATATTAACTTTGAAAAAGGTTTTGAATTTTGAAATGGTAAAAAATTTCACTTCTCAATTTCAACGTTTTTGTTTTAAAAAGGGTGCGTACTGATAAAATCTGTTCGATTATTTGATCAGGCTTTAGCGTAAAGTTATAGAAATGAGCAGAAACATGATGCGAGAATGTTTAACCTAATATTTGGCCTTCTATATCTTTTGAAGGTATATTTGATTGTTATCATTGCTAAGGCTACCATTAATTGTGAGTTAGCTGCGACGGGATCAATGTTATTATGTGGCGATTTGTACGACACCGGCTTTAATTTTGGATTTCATTTCAGTTCAAAAATTATCAGCTACAATGATTATCCCACTGCTGAAAATTGTAAACTCAACGACAGATGAATTAAAATTTAATTTATCGTTCCACAGTGGATCAGTACTTTCCAGAACCATACCTACGGAATGGATTGCCATGTGGTGTGCAGTTTTGTGTGTCATCTTCTGCTTATTGAGTGTGGCGCACATTATTTCTGAGCGACAATTTAGCAGAATGCCAATTTACTATCTGATGTGCAGCGCGATTGTAGTGGACACTGTTTTTTGTTTATCACTACTGCATTTGAAACTTGTCATAATCTGTGGTAGAATTTTTATTCCCCACGACGATAAAATAGGACTCACAGGTTTTGTTCATGCCTGGAGCTATACCTGTCAACTTTACCATACTGCTATCCTAGCAGTCAGTAGGTTCTTGTTTTTGTGCAAAAGTTCAACCACGACTAATTTGAACTTCTTCTTATCAAGTCGTCAGTTTCATATTGCTTTATGTGTCTTCGCCTGGTTATCGGCCGGAGTTGATGTGAAGTTTCTCTTGACAGATATTTCATACACCTATTTCTCTCCTGTTGGAAGTTTGAAATTTGTGGATGATGCTGCCGATGCGAAGCGGTATAATGTTGTCTGGCTGTGGAAACAGTTCATTCTTGTGGGAATCGGTTTTGTCGTATATTTTGCCAGTTTTGTTTTGGTGGTTTCTCAAAAATGCCTGAAAAAGAGTCCATATCGTGTGGGTCCAGAAATGAACATTCTCTACATTGCTCTCGGAAACTGTGTAATTCAAGCCTTGGTGGTTATTTTCTGGCGTTTATGGTATGAGGCATTCGATTTCGTGTTTCTGGCAAACGGCATTGCTGCCAGCATTTTCAGGCTAATTTTTATAAAATCTGCCTTCAATGGGTTTCTAAACTTTATAACCTGCTTCAAATATTCCACAAATTTCGGAGCACAAAACCCGGCACCTTCATGTGCCGAAAAATGTGCATCTCGGAAACTAATTGGAGAAAGCAAATTGTGACTTTTCTGATCACCATTTATATATTATTATTTACGAATTCCGTTTATTTGTCGTAAAGTCTGGCAACATTTCACGCATGAGCCAAATACCTATGCAGGAGTGGATCATTGCATTTATTTATTTGCCAATTTACAATTCAAAAGTTACGATGGCTTTATAAATTTACGGTTCTTAGCTATCAATGGTATCAAACCACATAAATCAGTTTAATTCAATTAAATGTAATCAGTTTTGCTTTTTTGGTTTTAAGTTCTTTTGTAATGGCAGCAGTTAGGCCTGATATGGTAGGTTGATAGGCGTGATATTGGAGTTCTTCTGATGTTCCTGTGGTGTAGTTGTAGTCACGTCTGACTTACGAGCGGCAGGGCCGTCGTTCGAACCCCTGCAGGGTCAATTCTTTACTTTCACTCCTGAACGAAAAACGGAACCTCCCTCTTCCCTTCTGTTTTCTAGGTCCTGATTTCGTGGGTACAAAGGTGCCTCTAGTTTCCCGTCGGGTTTGTTATTGGTTTCGTCTTGGAACACCAGCCCTGGTAGAAGCGTTACCCTTCAAATTAGTAGTCTTATGGTTGACTCAGTTTTAGTAAACTGTCATAATCAATACAGTGTAAGCTAAATACATATTCTGTACCCAAACGACTGACCATTATCAAATCATGCATTCGAGGACACCAGCTGTCATTCAAAACGAGGAAATGATACCAATTTTACGTTTTCCAGTGTCAATGGCTGTCAGGTAAAATGACAGCAAGCTGCTTGTCGACACTTATTCATAGAAGATTGCTGAAACGTCTCAGTAGCTCGACCGAATATAATGTAAATACACTATAGATCTCAACATACAGATTACTTGTTTTAGAAATTTGGCCAAGGCCATACAATGATGCAGAGAAACTGACGTAGAATACAGACACACTGGAGAGGATATGCAGCTTTTATAGTGTAAAACTAGTAATAGACAGTCGCAACATATTGGTATGACGACTGTCCAAGCAAGGACCAAAAGGAACCGAGGTCAAGGAATGTGTATAACACAGTATACATGGCCAAACGAGCTGGCCTTTGAGTCAGACTGAAGAAACATAGGGAAGCATGTGAGAAACTGAAGTATACAAAGTAGGAATTGCAGGTAAAATGGCCACGGACCAAGGCCATAAGTTAAATTGATGGTTAGGAAATGAAACCTAAGAAAAAGATATCTTAAGGAGATAACACAAGCGGTAACATCAAAGGAAGGTTTCAAAAAGTTGGTCGGCCACAAGATGTCTGCCGACAAAATCTTTATCAGGTCAACAACACGAATGTTTAAGTGACAAGCTCAAAAAAACAAACAACGTGTCTGATTCTCCGAACAAATCAAACCAGAAGCAGTGAATGATTTGGTTTGCTTTATGATAGCAGAGCATATTTGGAAAGTGCACATCTCCTACGCGCATTGGAAACTGCACAGCTCTACGCGCATAGTATTAGAAAGAGCACAGCGTATACGCTACGTCTATAATATATAATATAATATAATATATAATATAATATAATAATATAGTATATAATATGATATAATATATATAATAATATATGTTATATTATATTATATATTATATATTATATTT
Organism: Trissonchulus latispiculum; assembly: GCA_030248195.1. Taxonomy (NCBI): domain Eukaryota; kingdom Metazoa; phylum Nematoda; class Enoplea; order Enoplida; family Ironidae; genus Trissonchulus; species Trissonchulus latispiculum. Next base: position 21,369 of record JASAND010015990.1, read on the forward strand.
GCCACATAATGTAACAGTCCGTTGACAACATTTTTGGCGTTTGTCTACTTTGTCATGATGTGCGTACACGTTAGTTCGTGGTGGATTTTATTTCCGAGTAATACTTGACTGCAACTTTAACTACTTCTAATTATTTTTATAGAATGTGCTCAGCGGACATTTTGCTGGCGTTAAGCCATCCCCTCTCCGAAAACGTTGTCAGAAAAGGACAAAAATTTCTATCTACCCACGAAACTGGAACAGGTCAATAAGTCCATCATCCTAACTGCTATTGCATGCACGGTGGGATATTTCTGGCCATATCATGGCATGCACAACTGTCAGAGTTTTGCCAATATTATTAGCTACAATAGAAATATCATTGAAGGGAACAATGAAAAAATAAATCAATTTACCGCAGTAACGGAGTTTCTGGGAAATCTTGCAGGACCTCTCACTTCAGAGGTCTTGCAAGATTTAATTCAAATCTTGCAAACTGTTTGAGGTAAGATGGACCGTCAGAATAAATTTAATTTGTATTGGGCGGTGTGCCCTATATTTTACTAGAGAAGCCCCTAACAAGCGTGAAATGGAAAGATTGTTGGCGAAATTAACCCGAAAGCTAGAGTGGGCAAACTTCCTCATTACAAAATGCCAAGCCCAATTTACAATGGGCATACGCCCGAGTTGCAAGGGAAAAATATAAGAACAAGAGAATAACAATCTCGAATATATTGACAATGTCACTTGAAATCAGAAATGAGCCCTAACTCCAATAAGACTAATAAATTATATACAGCTTCAGCATTTACTAAAAACTTAGTTACCCATGGTTACAGCTGAAGCCAAGAAATCTAAAATCTATTAAGCCAAATCAGAAGAATTAGAATAATAGTTAACAAAAAAATTTATTCAAAAAGTTAATAAAGAATCAAGGCCATGACAGCGTATTTTCATAGTCAACAAGACAAAATACATGTTAGAATGCGAAATCAGACTACGGTTATTGAGGTTCAATTTGCAAAAGTTGACATTTTAGATAATTCGCTGCCATGTGGAAACAGAATGCAATGACATTTCAGGCACTGAAACTGAAGCTTAAACGAAAATATTCTCTAATGTAAATTGAAACTGAAATTAATTTGAGTAAAGGCCTGATGTCCTGGATTGAAACCAGGTTCAGTTTTTCTTCAAAGAGTGAAGCTTTGAATATTTTAATACTATTTCGTCAATATTATGCAATGGGAGTATAAGTAATCATTAAATCATAAGCTATATTATGTTTAAAGGCAAGAAACTTCACTTTTGGAATGAAGCAATGCTGAAACTGAAACGCCGCTTGAAACTAAACCGAAAGTGATACAATTTTCGCTCTCCAATCGAAACTGAGACTGAAATTGAAATAGACTAACAACTAACAACAGAATGCCTGCAAATATTCGATTGCTCAATACCTCAAACTAACTACAAAACACCGCTATCAGGGACAAGCTCTAGTCAAAGAATGATCGAAAAACAGGCATCGCCCCAAAATATATAAACATTTCCGACTTTGCCGAAAAGATTTGTTTATTGATCTGTACTTTTCCTCAAGGTCTATGTTAAATTTTTGAATTATATAGGTCTGCTGAATGCTAGGTAGAACTGTTGGTGAATTGCGATAAGACCCACTGCTCTTCTAGAAATAGTTGGCAAGCTACGTATAGCTGACAAGCTATCTACTGCAAAATTATAATGCCCAGATTGGTTTACCAAAGTCTAAGGCATGCTCTTTTTATTACTACAAACCAAATTCTGAAGAAAGTTCTTATTACAACCCCTGTATCATCGTAATAACCCAGCTTGCACCACATTCTAAAGTCTGACCAAAAAATGTAGAAAGCGAAATTGTTTGCTTTATATCTCGTAAACGCTTCAAGATAACTGCCATAAATTATATATTTTCTGAACCGGAATGATGAGATCTTTCTTTCTAGAGGCGAAGGGGTTGTAGTAGGAGGTATGAGAATGAATATTGAGGATTCTGTGTAGTGTAGTCTATTTCAATTCAGTCTCAGTTCGGGGAGGATGTATATCGGTAGTTCATAGGTTAGTTCAGATGTATTCCAGGTCTGCTTTAAACATAATATAGTATGATTAATGATATATACATGATAATATGGATAGTATTAAAATATTAAGACTGAGAGAGGTAATAGATAGTACAAATTAATTCAGAATTACATTAGAGAATATTTGTAAGAGCAGGGAATGATGATTCGTCCACATGGAGAATTATCTAAAATGAATTTGAAATGAACTAATAAGTAGTGATTTGATTCTAACATGTATTTTGTCTGTGACTATGAAAATAGGTCATGGTTTTTTTTTATTTTTTAATATTTTTTTTTTATTTTTTTTTTCTTTTTTTTTTTTTTTTTTTAACTAAGTTTTTAGTAAATGTGCTGAAGCTGTATATAATTTATTAGTCTTATTGGAGTTAGGGCTCATTTCTGATTTCAAGTGACATTGTCAATATATTCGAGATTGTTATTCTCTTGTTCTTATATTTTTCCCTTGCAACTCGGGCGTATGCCCATTGTAAATTGGGCTTGGCATTTTGTAATGAGGAAGTTTGCCCACTCTAGCTTTCGTTAATTCTCAACAATCTTTCCATTTCACGCTTGTTAGGGGCTTCTCTAGTAAAATATAGGGCACACCGCCCAATACAAATTAAATTTATTCTGACGGTCCATCTTACCTCAAACAGTTTGGTAAGATTTAATACTAAATCTTGCAAGACCTCTGAAGTGAGAGGTCCTGCAAGATTTCCCAGAAACTCCGTTACTGCGGTAAATTGATTTATTTTTTCATTGTTCCCTTCAATGATATTTCTATTGTAGCTAATAATATTGGCAAAACTCTGACAGTTGTGCATGCCATGATATGGCCAGAAATATCCCACCGTGCATGCAATAGCAGTTAGGATGATGGACTTATTGACCTGTTCCAGTTTCGTGGGTAGATAGAAATTTTTTGTCCTTTTCTGACAACGTTTTCGGAGAGGGGATGGCTTAACGCCAGCAAAATGTCCGCTGAGCATCTTATAAAAATAATTAGAAGTAGTTAAAGTTGCAGTCAAGTATTACTCGGAAATAAAATCCACCACGAACTAACGTGTACGCACATCATGGCAAAGTAGACAAACGCCAAAAAATGTTGTCAACGGACTGTTACATTATGTGGCAAATATAATATATAATATATAATATAATATAACATATATTATTATATATATTATATCATATTATATACTTTATATTATATTATATTATATATTATATTATATTATATATTATAGACGTAGCGTATACGCTGTGCTCTTTCTAATACTATGCGCGTAGAGCTGTGCAGTTTCCAATGCGCGTAGGAGATGTGCACTTTCCAAATATGCTCTGCTATCATAAAAGCAAACCAAATCATTCACTGCTTCTGGTTTGATTTGTTCGGAGAATCAGACACGTTGTTTGTTTTTTTGAGCTTGTCACTTAAACATTCGTGTTGTTGACCTGATAAAGATTTTGTCGGCAGACATCTTGTGGCCGACCAACTTTTGGAAACCTTCCTTTGTTACCGCTTGTGTTATCTCCTTAAGATATCTTTTTCTTAGGTTTCATTTCCTAACCATCAATTTAACTTATGGCCTTGGTCCGTGGCCATTTTACCGGTGATCAGAAAAGTCACAATTTACACTTTCTCCAATTAGTTTCCGAGATGCACATTTTCGGCTTTATGAAGGTACCGGGTTTGTGCTCCGAAATTTGTGGAATATTTGAAGCAGGTTATAAAAATTTAGAAACCCATTGAAGGCAGATTTTATAAAAATTGACCTGAAAATGCTGGCAACAATGCCGTTTACCCGGAAACACGAAAAATCGAATACCTCATACCATAAACGCAGAAAATAACCACAAGGGCTTGAATTACACAGTTTCCGAGAACAATGTAGAGAATGTTCATTTTCAGGACCCACACGATATGGACTCTTTTTCGGGCATTTTTGAGAAACCACCAAAACAAAACTGGCAAAATATACGACAAAACCGATTCCACAAGAATGAACTGTTTCCACAGCCAGACAACATTATACCGCTTCGCATCGGCAGCATCATCCACAAATTTCAAACTTCCAACAGGAAATGGGTGTATGAAATATCTGTCAAGAAACTTCACATCAACTCCGGCCGATAACCAGGCGAAGACACATAAAGCAATATGAAACTGACGACTTGATAAGAAGAAGTTCAAATTAGTCGTGGTTGAACTTTTGCAAAAACAAGAACCTACTGACTGCTAGGATAGCAGTTGGTAAAGTTGACAGGTTAGTCCAGGCATAACAAACTTGAGTCCTATTTTATCGTGTGGGGAATAAAAATCTACCACAATTATACAGATTTAATCAGTAGTGATAAACAAAAAACACCACTAAAGCGCTACATCAGATAGTATTGCATTTGCTAATTTGCTAGAAATAATTGGCCACACTATGGCAGAAGACGACACACAAACTACACCACATGGCTAATCCATTCCGTAGGTTGGTTTGGAAAGTTGACCACTTGAACGATAATTAAATTTTAATTCTTTGTTGAGTTTACAATTTTCAGCAGGGGATAATCATTGTAGCTATAATTTTGAACTAAATAAATCCAAAATTAAAGTTCGTAAAATCGCCACATAATAACATGACCCGTGCGCTAACTCACAATTAATGGTAGCCTTACAATATAACAATCAAATATACCTTCAAAAGATATAGAAGGCCAAATATTAGGTTAAACATTCTCGCATCATGTTTCTGCTCATTTCTATAACTTTACGCTAAAGCCTGATCAAATAATCGAACAGATTTTATCAGTACGCACCCTTTTTAAAACAAAAACGTTGAAATTGAGGAAGTGAAATTTTTTACCATTTCAAAATTCAAAACCTTTTTCAAAGTTAATATTGTCAGATTCTTTTCCTTGTTCTTTGAATACCTAATTTTTTTTCATAGTTCAGACTGAAGAAAAGCATAATCATAAACAAATTTCCAACAAAATTTATGTTTGACCTTGCTTCTGCGTTTGACACTTATCGAGCAGTGGTAGGTAACAGTTTTTTCGGTGAAATAGTATCTTTGGCGTTTTCTTCATTTTTATCTGAGATTCCTTAGTTTACCGGCAGCCGGATGTGCTACCATGGCTCTGATAGGCGTCCCTTTTCAAACTAGGTATATACGTCACTGTGATACTTGTTGGATTAGGTGCTAAAATTGGAATTCCCTGATTGGTGCGAAGCAAATCTAAACAATTTTTTCAGACTCGTGAATGCTGTCCAATAATGACAAACTTTTAAGTGCGAAGGAAAAGTCTTCGTAAACTTCTTGAGTTTAACCGACAAACACGAATTGTATGTTTATTTACACTCAAGTACTCAAGCTAGGGTCAGACTAAACTTTGGCAAAATTCCAATCTTGCATATGCTATGACGGCGTTAATATATATACTTTGACTTTCAGAAGTGCAAAACAAATAGATTTCTCAACAGAAAATCAAGTGTAAAGACAATTATAATTTAAGCGGAAGCAAACTGTAGAACCTAAAATCGTAGATACTGAAAAGAGACCGTCATTATTTGGAAAACGAATGAAACAAGCTCCGATGTCGTCAACAAAATTTCCAGTTTCAAAACCACCACTTCAGCAAATGCCAGCTTGTACCTACTGCAAATCAAACCTTTCCAGTTTAACATTTCTGCCGTGCCCGTTTGCAACGAAACGTGCGCTCAGAGCATGCTAAAAATGAAGCAAGTAATAATGGAAATGAACTGATGATAAATACCTAGGTTAAAAGAGATAATATGTTCTGTATGCATAAACTGGATAGCTCATAGTTTAAGCCTGGATGTAGTCACAGAAAAAGCCAATGAATTTGTAGTACAGAGATACAGAACTAGAAAACAGTCATTAATAGATAGGTTAGTTACGAGCAGCTGGCTTAGTGCACTTTTGCGTCTCACGAACACAAAGCTGTTTTGGCTGTCTGAGGAAAACACTTGTCTGCATAGTCGACCGAGCTTAAGCAATTTGTTGGAACCGTTTCTGTAAATCTACCAATTTACGTGGGCGCGTTTTAATCTACAGATCACCTCTATCGGTATTTATAGGCCGGCTTGGCAGGCTTTTGGTTTCGGTCAACGTTTTCATCAGTCCGGGCCGTTGGTCGGTTGGTCCATAACACTATTAAATTATGGAAAAGAGGTGAAATCCTAAACCTATGATATTACCGGACAACCATTAAACTGCTAGACTCTTTGTGTAGGAGAAACTAAGCTCAGCTTAAGACACACGGTAAGACAGATGGTTTCTTCACAAACAGAGCAAAATGTGATATCGGATTGGGTTGAAAATTTCCCAAGCTAGGCTGCAGAGGGTATCCAAGGAAGTCCTAAGGCTCGTAGAAATATGCTAGTGATAGCTCTAGATTTGAACCAAACACTCTGTTTTACAGGAGCCCTCTTTGACTGACATTTTTGTTTTCCAGCTAGCAGAAATCAGGAAGACAGGAAAACATCAACTTACACCCGATTGCACCAAATGTGTTTAAAATCTAATTAGCCAAATTAGATTTTAAACAGATGTTAAATATATTTAAGTTACCAGAGCATTGCACCAACTTAAATATATTTAAAATCAGTTTAAAATGTGATTACCTATTGAAACTTAATTAGATTTTAAACATGCCTCGTACTATGTTTAAAATCTGTTTAACGCGAAAATCCAGTAATTTGCAAGTCTATCAGGGAAGGTTTTCGCTGTAATCACTGTCATTTTACTTGAGCGACTAACTTATTTTGTATTTACAAACAAGAACTCTTAGATTCAGAATTTGGATAGATTTAGTTTCTTGTACTTGTTTGCGCTGCACAGAAACTATTTTGGTTATGTATTTATTTACAAAGTCCTGAAAAAGTTATATTCATGCTTAGCAATAGTTACTTTTAGTGAGATAAGAACAGTTGGTTATTACACTTTATAATCACTCACCACTAAATAAGCAAATAGCAGCGTTTATTGCATTCACACTAAAGCTTACTCAGTTTCTTACTACAGTAAGGATGTAAAAAGAGAGAAAATTTTGAAAACGGAATATAATTAGATTTTAACTAGTTTCTCACTGTCAGGGCTCTGATATTTTATCATTGGACAGCGCTACTACTTCAAAGCTGCCGCTCGATATCTGATTGGCTGTTTCAGTAACGTGACCCTTAATTAGATTTTAACAAAACAGATTTTAAATACAAGTTAAAAAGATTTTACGCAAAAACATTTTGGTGCAATGGAAAATGTGTTTAGTGTTAAAATCTTTCTAGCTAATAAGAGTTTAAGATAATTAGATTTTACGTAGAAACATTTGGTGCAATCGGGCGTTAATAAACCTGCGTTGAAGGAAACTCCATTTCTTTTTGGGCACGTATAGCCTGTCAGCGATCAATTATCAGGAGGGTTTCAGATTACCTGAAGCTGTTTAGATCAATCTAATGAACCATTAAAAGAGACATTAAAAGGGTATTGCAAAATAGTATCATCTAAACCTTTTAGGAGCTTATATTAACATCTGTTATCTAGGGTTTCTCTTACCCTTATTCAAACCTGGGTAACTGTGTTTAAACAGAAACCGTATAAGGCACATGATCTCCAACTGTAGTTCAAATTCGCAATAATCCAAACTCGGTTTAAGTTAAGCACTGCAAACAATTCGTGAAGTCATCAGCGGTGCTACTACTCCGCCGTAAAATCATTTTTCAAATGGATCATGTCATACTTAGCCCTATGAAACTGTAGAAGAATACTTTCAGAGATTTTGTCATTTTGACAGATGCAAAATCAATTGCAAGTTGTCTCTTCGCTTCGCCACCCTCAAAGTCAAAGTACACAACAGTAGCATGATGAGTACATAAGTAATGAAAGAGTTATGTTGTTCCCGGGTTGTGTAGCGAGCTTCGGCCCACGGCCGAGCCCGGGTCGGCCCTGTTTTTTGCTGGGCCCGTCCGGCTTCGGCTGACAGTCCGGCCTGCTATCGGCCTGGTGTTAGTGACCGGGCCTGCCGGTTGAACCATGGCTGCGGAGCTGACTTTGGACTCTGGCAACAGGCATAATTGCACTATTTATTAGAAGAATAGTAAGCCACTAGAGGGCCTGCTCTTCTTGGCATTGCGTGAAAGTGCTCCAACCAGAATACGCGAATGTCCCTCGTTTGGTGGGGGGAGGGGTCGGCCAAATCGACAGAAAATACCCTCCGTCCGCTTGGCGGGAGTAGCTGAAAATAGCTCCCCGTTTGGGAAAGGGTAGAGCGGAGGGCGATAGTTTCGATAGTTTCACAGCATTCCTAAAATGGGTCAGATGTTGCTCATTCCGTCTAGACTGCAGCAGTTTTCGAAAAATGAAAACCTAACATATGAACAAGAAACAAAAACAACCAGGAATAGAAGACACGACCGGATGCCAGTGAAGCGAGAGACTTATGCACTACAGTACGAGGACCTAACATGTATAAAGCTCAATTAATCAGTACTTTGTAAAGCACTAACATATCATTGACCAAAAGACCTAACGGTAGGACTATTTTTATTGACAAAATTATTACAATATTAGAAGTATCAGATATATAACAATACAAAAGAGCAAAGCAGAGAGCATAAAAAATGAAAACCTAACATATGTATGAACAAGAAACGAGAGACATAAAACGCAATTAGCGTGACACAAGAAAACCAACAAACTGCAAACATAAACAAGTTACCCCTTTAAAGGGGAATAATACCGCCGTAGAGTTTGGGATTTATGTGTTCAACGTTTTGTTTGTTTTCATCATACTGTTCTAGTGTACGGTGACGTAAGCTTTTGACTTGTTTCAACTCCCCGACATTTACCGTTTCTGAGACAAAAGAATGGGAGTATTTTATTGCCATTTGCCACTGCCAATTGTGAAACAAAAATTTTACCGGAAGAAAGATTCGATCTGTGTCCGCAACAGTGCCAAGCGGACACCATAGCCACTACACTGCTCAGACTATGGCGATTTAATGGAGTAAACCGAGAGAAAGAAAGTTATCATTTACCTATATATGTTTATTTTAAACAATTTATTTTATCCAAATTCTGAAGCAAAGCAAAACTAATGAAATAAATACAGTGCAAGCGCAAAATCAGTCTTTGCCCACGAAAATTGTAGCATCAGTTTTAGCTGTTTATTGATCTGTTAAACCTCTGCCAATCAAGTGACAGGCAAATAACGCCCGATTTTCGGTAATATGAGAAAAGGCAGAGAGTGATCGTTTACAAAACAATTTGCAGGGAGTTGAAAATTAACTAAATTGAATGTAATGATGCTCTAAAAATTGCAAAATCGTAGAAAAATTGTTGGGCAAAAAAACCTGCGTAACAGGGACATGTGTTGAAGATAGGACGGAAATCCTCCGCGCCAAGCAATCTACATGCAAAACATATGAATTCAGATGGGTCAACCCATTACAAGTATACCGCCTCCGGCGGTATAATAACAAGTGACACATGAATTGCGAAATCGAGAGACGCATAAACAGCGAAAAGACAGTGAGACACACAAAAATCCATCGAGTGACACATACACGAACCCCCCCCCCCCCTTGGGAGACACATAAAACGGTAGCCGGCAAAAGGGGTTCCCGTTTGAGGGTGGTCGCGAGTAGCCAATCAGATATAGCCAATCCTAGCCTGTCTTGACGACCCCCCCCCCAAACGGGAACCCTCTTCAGCATATCCCCCACCAAATGGGAACCCCTTTAAGCTACCCTCTCCACCAAACGGGGACCTAATTTGCTATCCCCCCCACCAAACGAGGAGGGGTATGTTTGTAGATCCCCTTGAATGCACCGTTACGCAATGCCAAGAAGAGAAGCCCAGTGACCTACTCTTCTTCTAAACGAATTATGAACTTCTGACTCTGGGGATTGCAGCGAGCCCGTTATTTGAGTCGGTATCACAGTGTAATTTTCCCCCTAGGAATTTTTCCCCCGCAAAACTCTCACCCTTTAAATTTTCCTGGGGAGGGGGAAATTTCACTCTTCTGCTCTAATTAGATTTCTAACAGTAATTTACAACTTTCCAACTAATTTCTTTTTTCAGAATATTGTCTTATTAATTGAATTGCATTTTTGATTGTTGTCCAACGTAATTAATACTATGCTTGTGCAATTATTTAAGGCCTCAACTACTATCAAATAATAAAATTCTCAAAACTAAGATTAATATAGATTTGCTCTGAATTCTTCCGTTTTAGAAATGCAACATAGTTTGTTTATAGTTATAGAAGTTATAGAAGTAAACTTCATTAAGTTAACCAATTTTAAATGATTAAACTAATAGTAACAAAACGAACGCATAAATGAGTAAGCAAACGACCAGTAAACTATATATACTTCTGGAAAGGTCGTAGGAAGTGCATAGAGCATAGTAGAGCAGTTAAAAGTTAACCTTTTAGCTGGTTTAACCAAGACTACATAAGAGTGTGACAAGCGTCACACAAGTGTCACACTCTATGATATCAGCTCGCGAATCCATTCTCTGCTCGCTAACGGTCCACCCACCGCAATGGCGTACCTAGTGTGCCCCCGCAAATCAGTGCCTTCTGTCGGAACCCCCCCCCCGCAAATGTGACCTGTCATTCAAGATTGATAAATGGCGGCCCGCGAATTTAGAAAGTCTACACCATGGGCGCGCATTGGAAAGTGTACTGCGTGTGCGCGCAGGCGCACTTACTTCAAAAATGTGCGCATATTGTTTTTGACGGTTTCGCCATATCGAATTGCGCCCTAGCACCGTTATTTTATGTGTCCTTTTTACTAGCTTTTTCATGGTAGTCGAACAAATCGCACTATGGGCTCAAATTGTATTTAAAAATACTGCCTTCCCTTAACTATAAAAAAAGAAATAGTTTCCTTTTATTCAGTTTTGATTTCAAATGTCAAAATAGTGTATCAAGCTTATAAATTTATGCTTAAACATTAATACTGCCATAGGATAATGCGGGTGAGAAATGGTGGAGGCGCAGCACCCCCAGACCGACATAACTCAGGCGGACCTCGTGAGCAAAAAGTAGAAAGGGCAGGCCTATCGTCCAGGGAGAAAAAAAAGCGTAGAGCATTCTGGTAGAAAAATGATGTTTAGCAAGTTTTGCTGTTTCTTCCAAAATTGATAATAATCGTTACAAAATAGTCATTTTTTACTAATTTTTTGTCTAAAACGTTAAAACGTTGTAACTTTTGGTATAAGGATTGCAAATTGCACCGACATGGCCAGATAAATGCTACTGCCTAACTATACAGAGTACATATGGAGTACACTATACATGTTTGTATATGCACTATACCGAGTAAGCACAAAGCATCATCTTCATGCTAACGAGTAGCCTCTGCAAATTCCACTATCGTAAAGCAAACCAAATCATTCCGTCTTTCCGGTTTGATTTATTTACAGAATCAGGTTCGTTGGTTGTTTTTTAGCGTGTTACGTAAACATTAGTGTTGTTGACCTCATAAAGGTTTTGTTGGCAGACATCATGCGGCCGACCAACTTTCTACCTTTCTACCAACTCTCTTCCTTCGATGTTACCGCTTGTGTTATCTCCTTAAGATATCCTTTTCTTAGGTTTCATTTCCTAGCCATCGATTTAACTTATGCCTAGTTTGGTCCGTGGCCATTTAACCAGAAATTCTTCCTTTGTATACTTCACCTTTCTCACATGCTTTTCTATGTTTCTTCAGTCTGACTCAAAGGCCAGCTGGTTTGGCCATTGTACACCGTGTCATGGTCACTGCTAGGCACCTTGTATACACATTCCTTGACCTCGGTTCTTTTTGGTCCTTGCTTGGACAGTCGTGATCTCAATATGTTGCAAATGTAGCAACACTAACTTGACAAAATGTAGCTGGATTCAGATGAAAATGAAAATAAAACAGCATATTGATTTGAAAATTTTTTAGAGAAAAGAAAGAAAAGTAAAAATACAAGTTAGAGATGTGTGATTTGTATTCTTGCACTATTAGTCCTGCATTCCAATACTGATAGGTATGTAGATAAGTACATATTTTGCAATTATTACCTAACGTCTTTCAGCACGTTCAACTCCAAGCTTTACGCAACAACACATTGCAGGGTTCTTTTAGATCACGCATGGCTTCATCGAACTCAAGAACTAAACTCCGAACAAATCTCAAGCAAAACCTCTTAGAATCTATAACATGGTTCTGACTTTCTTGAATACGCTATAGCGATAAGCTTGCCGTTCATGCTCAGGAGAGGATGGAAAACCGCTGCCTTGCGAATCAGCTACAATGAACATCTTCGGGTATGCATTGATCCCATCAGGTATGCGAGAGTCTCATCGAGACATATCAGTCAAGTGGTCTCCGAGCAGACCAGTATCACAGCACTGCAAATATTTCTACAGATGAAAGCGATAAGCCTCGATTACCCAGAAGTTCCATTTCCATGAAACTCATGCGTTTACGGCCGTTTGAATCAGCAAATGCTTGTAGTCTGGAGTTGCGTGTGCTTCCCATTTCGAGCATGCATAAGTGCGTGCAACATAAGTGCAATAGGGGAGTGTCACGCACGACAGCTTTCCGCTCGGTTAGGCTTGCAAATAGAATATTCAAAGAATATTGAACAATTATGAAGAATGTTTAAATGAAACATAATACGATACTAAATTGAAATAGAGCATACGCTGCAATCATTGTGCGTACTGTTAAATTAGTGCCGGTGGAAAAGCTGTAAAGTAATGATGCTGATCTAAGCCGAAGAAAATTAAATTATGAACTTGAGCAAATACTGAACTACTTTTCCTACTTCTGTCTGAAAACTAGGTCACTTAGCTAAGCCTATGTTCTTCCATTTTGAATTGTGTTGAGTTCATTGTCAGGTGTTGGAACTGGGAAAGTTGGCTGTGTCTCATTTCGGGGAAATTCTTCTGTGGTAAAGTGTCAAAGTTTGTTAGTTGCTAACTCAATTCTTACTTTGTGGTTTCGTTTAGCTTTGTTCAATAGTAATGTTTTGAATTTTGTCTATTATTGATTTTGTTGTGAATCTCCAGTATATACTGTAAACTTTTGGTCTTTCTAGTTTGCAAGTCCCATAACTCTCTGGTATCACTTACCACCGGTATTCACCTGTAGTCTTAGGATCTTAACTTAAAAACAAAGTAGTCAATGTAATTTTATTATCTTTAGGCCCCATTTCTTTAAAGATTAAACGGATTAGATTAAAATTAATCCGCATTAAAGAAATAGCACCTCGATTAAACGGATTAAAATTTAATCTAACGAGTTAAACGAGTTAAACGGATTAAATTTAATCCTTTCTTTAATGCACCTAGAAATATTATTTTAATCTAATCCTGTTTCTTTATTCAGATTTTGGATTAAAAAATTGACGAGTTAATTTTAATACGACCTGCTTAATCGCTGCTTCTTTAAAGATTAATTTTTTATCCGTTTAATCCGTCGCCTGCATTTTGAACTAGTGCAGTTACGCGGATTAAACGGATTAAAAGTTGGCAGATGAAACTTTTTTATCGCTCTTTCTTTAATGGTGGATTAAATGGACTGAATTCGTTTAATCCGCGGATTAAAAATGGTCGGATTAACAGAGTTAATTTTAATCCGTTTAATCCTGCACTAAAGTAATAACAATTAAAATTTTAATCCGACCATTTTAATCTTTAAAGAAATAGGCCCTTAGTTGACTCAAACTTCGCAGTACAAACGTTTTGTAGTATAATGCATGCTGCAAAATGCACTCACGTATTTATAGGTACGAACATGTAATAGATAAACAACTATGATTTATGCAATAATTAATATGCTACGAAGCACATTCAAGTTACCTTGCTTATCTCTTTGCTCAGTTTCGTGTTAGATATTTGAAGACTGACCACCCCTCTGTCGAGTCGAGACACTAGACTAAACCGTAAAATGTTGAATTCTATATTATTATAAAATGTTAAATTATTAACTAGATACAGAAACAACAAGTATTTGTCTTGTCTCAGGGTTTTTGCGCATGAATTTGTGCTGTGTTGCGGTGTGAGCCATGACCGACTTTTTTAATGTATACTCAATGTTTGCTGACACGAGTAGTCTGTGAACGTGATATGGCGATATTTGATGAGGTGATGTCTGGAAGTAAACGCCGAGTCATTAATACGACTACTATTTAGCAACTATGCATTTTATATATATTTAAGTTTTGTCTTGGCGAATTTTCGTTAACATTTACTGATCTTAAACAAATATTATACACCCAAAGCAATAAATTGCTGTGAGAGTTTTAAAACCATGATTGCTGAATATTAATTGACAGCTTTTTATTTCAGTACATCTATGGCTGTCTTATTAATTTGCCTGAACCACGATTGCTCATACGCAGAGTATTTCCTCGTCCCAATTGTGTGGATAGTTTGAAGCAAGTAATAAAATTACTAAACCCTTGCTAAAAAATTTACTTTTTAACTCGAATAAGCAAGTATTATATATTACAACAACTTCCTTTCTTCTGGAATTTTACTCATTAACACATTTGAACCATGGATCCTACCGATTAAAAAAGAGCGCAGCTAGATTTACATGCTAAACATGGGCATTACTCCTGGCAGGAGAAAATTTCCAGTTAAAGATGGGTCCACTCCTTGCAAAGATTTCGCCTTCGGCGAAATAAAAAGTAGTGTTAAAAATTGTAGAAAACCATTTAGTTGTTCTTAATTTGTTAATAATAGTTCCGTTAGATTGTTTTGTTAATAATTCAATTTTGCAACTGCTAATAACTGTAAAAATATTCTTTTAAACTTTTTACTTTTTTACAATTTATAACGCTGCTGACTTTTACTGTTTTAACACATTTTACTGTTATTAACTGTTGCAAAATTAACTTATTAACTAAACAACAAAAATATACAGGTTTTTTACAATGTAAACAGTGTTAAAAGCAAGTACAAAATTCTTTGCTTTTTTATGTAAATTAACATTGATTAAATAATTAAGTAGTAGTTAAAAGTAACAATCCTAGTAGAATGTTTTCCGCATTATTACTTGCAATTCGCCAACTTTTTCAAAAGTGTTTCTGTTTTGACCATGTTAAATTTGCTGCATCATTTGGCAAGGTTTCATTTAGAGGGGGGAATATTATAGTTCGAAAGGAAGGAATATGGCGGGGAAAATATTATGCCTTCTAGAGAGCAATTTTACATTTTTCGAAATACGATAAGTTTATCAAAGCCCTCATTGCTCTCAGTCATCAGGGTCCATAGTCCGCAAATGAGTTAAATTCGGTTAGTTATTGGCGGTTAAATGGTTGTCGTGGTGAAGGCTGTCCAGGTACGGTGCTACTCCTTAAAATCACTAAATAAAGTTCTAAAGTAGAATCTCCATTGCAATTTGAAAGCTACCCGGTCTTCTTTGTTTAATCATTATCTTAATCCATTTTTTTCAAGTAATAGTCTCTTGCCTAAACCGTCCTAATTTATTAAATAATGATATTTATAATGTTCAACGTCGGCGATATATGAGTGGTGCACTCGTTTGCATATTTGGACAGTAGGTTTGCTTTCTAACCTCTCACTCACACAGAATTTTCCTTCTCAAACCTGTGGGGTTGACTCCCAGCTGTGCTTACACCGCCAACTATCTCAATTATTTCTGATTCTCCTGTCTCCTTATGGCGCTTCCTTTTATTGCTGTTTCCCTTTTTATTTTTTATCAGTTCTTTTCTTTTATGGTAGTCAGCCTTGGTACGCTTGGTACGCTACGGTACTGATTGATTCTAACTAAAAGTTGCTTTGCACTATTAATATTATACCTGAAAAGTAGACTTCTACATGAGAAGCGTAACTAGCCAATGAGTGGCCCGTGAGTCTTGCGAACAGGTTTAAAGCTATTTCGATTGAACTGTTGTTCCCTTCTTTCAATCCTTTTAGATCTGTATAGCGATATGGCGCATCTCCTTTTTGGAACAAAAATGATATCAAGTTTATTCCAGATGAGTCGACAACGTGGCGGCTAATCTGGAATCTATCGCTAAAAGTAAGTAAAAGCAACACAAATGCAAATTATTACACAATGATAATTCACAATTACGATTAATTACCATTGGTTATTAATTTATTACGATTGTAGTAATGGACATTATACAATTATTTTTAATAAACAGTATTGGTTTCGTGAATGACAGCAATCTCTCTTTTTTTTTTTTTGTCAGCTGTAGGGAAAACATCTTCCAAAGCGACTCAAAAATTGCATGAGTTTATGATCCAGCCGGCCTCTTAACAATTTCAGAGGGGAAAGGGTCCCCTCTGAGATCCCGGGTTCTCCGAGAATTCCACTTTTATAGAAAGCCTTGGACATCGATGGCTCCCCAAAATTTAACAGGTTTTTAGCCAGTATAGTTTTTGAAGCTGTGAATTTCTAAAGGAGGCCAAATGATCAATACTGAAAATGCGACCTGTGGGCCAACGAAATGCGTATTAGTCACTGAGAGCCGAGTGATTTCAAGCCTTAATGCGTTCTGGTTGTCAAGCAAGCACCAAGATGGCCCATACATTAACATCGGGTCGGATCCTGAGGGGGCTTATCCCAAGGAAAATTCTGAGGGGCTTATACCTTGAACCAAAATTTTCGAGGGGGGCTTGTACCATAAGCATAGATTCAACTTACTAATATTAATATAAATTAAAAATGTTTAAAGAAATTGAAGAAAATTGCCAATTTTTTGAAAAAATTTCAACATTTTGATCGCTTTTTGGAAAAAAATAGGAAATTTTAGTAAAAAAACTTGAAGCCGGAAATTTGTTTGGAATTTGGTGCTAATACCTATTTTTTCGGGCCATTTCTGCTTACCCCAGAGCAATACGTAACTGAACGAAGTACA
>JASAND010015991.1:0-35495 GCA_030248195.1 Trissonchulus latispiculum
TTGATTTTAGGATTTTAAAATTGGTTTTGTGGTGAAAAACTGAGAGGGTTAGAAAAGATGAAAATGACGGTTTTAGAGTAGTTTGAAAGAGGTAAACTTGTAAATAAAAATATAGCCGAAAAGGGGGCCTTTTAGGGAAAGGTACAAAAAATGGGAAAAATGGTGATTTTAAAGACACCTTTTTGAAATGAGTGATTTGCGAGGTTCGACTGCTCGCAAACCATTTGGGAAGAGCTAAAACCCAACCAAAAATACCCCAGAGGGTGGGGCGAAAGGCCCGCACCCTCACAATTACAAATACAAAAATAAAGGGCACTCGGCCCAATAATGTAGAAAAAATGGTCTTCCGGGGTCCGAAGACCCCGGGAAATAGCAGTAGAGGAGGGACCCGGGGACCGCCTTTCAAGCATAAGGGTCCCCGGGTCAGAAGCAGTGCACCCCGTGAGCCGTCCGAAGACATATGGGCTCACGGGGGCGGCCAGATCGTGAGTGCCTGGCTGGCAGGACCTAAAATATAAAACCCTAGGGGAATTGGGGGGAAGGGGAGAGATGCTATAGTCCAGGCCTCCGTATATCTGGCGCAGGACACACCTCTCCCGGGTACATATGGACTAAATGGGGGGAGAAAAGTAATGCTAATAATTCTAAGGGGAGAGAGACTGACCTCTCTCCCCGACTGCCAGCCAAGCACTGACTGAAAGCTTCTGTTTTCAGTCGAGACCCCATCAGGGGGTTGGCCTTACAGCTTCTGGCAGCTGATTGGCTGCCTGGGCGTGATCACGTTTTCTAATTGGGCTACCGAGTCGTGACCTACGGTAGCCCACAGGCGCGTCTGGCGGCTGGAGGACCCTGGAATTGATGAGGACAGGTGACCCTTAATTTGAAAAGATGGATGGCCAAAGGCCGGATTTTTGGTGTCGAATTTTATGGGTCACGGCTGGAGCTCATCAATTCGCGATAAACAGAAGCTCCCATATTTTGAAAGTTTGGTCCTCCAGCGGCCGCTTCAAAAGATCGCCTTTGCTTATTAGAAAGCAAAGGAGACACACCTTTTTGGTCCAGTAGGGACCTTAACTAAAAATAAATAACTAAACTACATACTACGTAAGTCTACGTAAAATAAAACAAATATTATCTTACCTACGATTTTAGACTAACTAAGTTACTTACGTTACCTAAGTTTTGTTTTCATTTTTATTTTCATTTCTCAGGAGCTAGCCCCCTTTGTGTATGTTCTCACTTAAGTACTACGCTGAGTTAGTGCAAAGGTTTCCCTTGCCTTCAAATGAATGGTCTGAAGAAGAAACAGAAAGGAGATAGAAAGGAGGAGAAATACACTCATAAAATACGTAGGAAGTAGATGAAATAATCTAGATAATATGCACATTTTTTGTTGTTTCAGGTTAAAGAATGAAGTAATTTTTGTGGAGTCTTTTGTGTAGGTATGTAATTGCAGTAAATATTTATTGAAGTTGTTGTTGTTTTAAACGTTTTAGGTGAATGGACAAGGAAAAGGCAGAATCTTTCATCGTAGGTAATTGTTGTAAAGTGCCACATAAGTGGATAGAAGGTCTAATTCTGACTAATCCGGCAATGAATTACGTTAATACAGGCAAAACAAAGAGTGTGACACGTTTACACTACGCACTTGGTACCTAAGATTTAAAGAGTAAAAATGCTTTCTTTTCTTTAGATACAAGAATTTAGTTTTAAATCCTTTTTCCATTACAGCCTTCCCCACTAAAAGGGCTAGGTTTTTGACTAGGGAGGGTACGGTAAACCAGAAACAAACCAGAAACAATAGACGACGAGATTTAGCTATGTATAATGGGGACGTTTTTCCTTGGCTACAAAAAATTCAATGGGAGCTTTGCAATACCCCAAAGCGGCAAACTTTCGAATGGCATATATATAAAACAGACTTTGCAATACCCCAAAGCGGCAAACTTTCGAATGGCATATATAAAACAGGCTAAATAAGAAAAAACAGCACAGACAAACTAATAAAGGTCAAGCTATAACAAATATGGCGAATACAACGGATATGGTACAAGTACAGATGCGATACAATTACGTTACAGCATAATTACAGTATAATTGTTAAACAGCAATGTTCTATAACAACAGATACAGTATAGCAGACATACGTGTTGGGAAAGGTCAGAGTCTGATTTGTTAGCATTTTTTAAGCTGATTCTTTACAAGTTCCTACTTTACTTTATTCTAGTATTCATTCTACTAGTACTTTCCCTGTTCCTATTTATTTCCTGTTCCAATCTTTCCTATCGTTTCTATTAGTTTCCTATTCCCATGTCCTATTTATGTCCTATTCCTATCTATTCCTATCCTAACCCACTTAAATGGATTGATTGACGACTTAGGGGGTGAATGTGACGAAAGATCAGTTATGTGATTGCATTGCTCAATGCTGCAAATTAAAAGGATTGTATACTACGGGATTGGTATTAAGATACATGAATGAAGATGAGAACTGACATGAAAGTGTACACATAGTAAAACACAGTATAAAGTCATGCAATAGTTACAAAGCTGTACAAGAGTAGAAGGAGTAGCAGAACAAGAAATAATCGAGCTGTACACACCGCAGCAGCAAATTTGTGGGATAGTTCAGTGACTGAGATTGCTGAATGAATTCTGAAAGGTAGGAGGATTAGGACGAATATTTAAACTTCGTTCCCGCCTCAACCATGAGAGACCAAGGTGCCTCGGTATGAGCGGAACAAGAGTTATCCAGATCTCAGGTCCTTAAGTTTATCCAGCAGTCTCCGTCCACCCAGCGGACTCAGATGGAGGTCCACAGGACTGCGGCTACCCTTTTTCTCTGCAAAATACTTAGGATCGTCAAAATCTGAGTACATAGGGACGACATCCACCTTATGGCCACCTTCCTTCAAAGAATATACCATGGTCTTCAGTTCCCTGTTTACTCGTCTGACCGTCAGCTGGAATTTGCTGGATTTCGACGGCAGATCGTGTGGCTGATCGAAACGTGGGGGAATCTCGCCAATCCATAGCTTTGCCCAAGGGTTTTGCTCACAAAAATACTTAAGTCCTCGGTATTGACGCATAATGGATTTCACAAGCCTGGGTAAAAGTGCACCATCTTTAAAATGGGTGGGGGTCCATGGATCAGCAGCGATGTTATTCGTGCCACCCAAGATAACACAACCTTGATGCCCTTCGTGTGTCGCCAGTGTAGCGATCTTAATCAAATCCTGAATTCTAGCACCGCTGACGGGTACGATTTGCAACTCATTATTGTCGATGTTGGGTATGCGGTGCCCTTGAGAATCGGTTATTACCAAAAGCTTGCGGGAATTGTCTTCTCGGAAGGAGTTTCGAATATCCATCAACAAATTACCCATAAAATTTTTACCAGGAAAAGGACACTCATTGTTCAGTGAAAGCTCGCGTTTGGTAAGGCCAGCCCCGTAGAAAAGGTCTCTTCGGTGAGGAGGTATATTGTCAGAGGCGGCTTCAACAAGAATGCGGGACTGCGTTTCCAAAAGCCTTTGTTTCAAATCTGGATTTTGAAAAAACTTAGAGAAGACGATTCCCTCAATAATAATGAGTTTGCACTGATCCCACTGCTTTCCTCTGACCCTGACCTGTTTGGAGAGTCTCTTTGCTTCAAATCCACATTTGGTGAGAGCAATACGCGCAGCCAAGTCATTGTCTTCCGCAATCCAAGCTTTTCCAAACTGGTAAGGGGCTTCCGAAGAATGAAACTGTCTGCCGACCTTGGAGACGGGACATTGGTACATATTTGATAAGAAATCATTTTTTCCACAAAATGCGATGATAGGCGCCATGAGGGATGACCTGAAATTAAAAGGGATCGCGTAAGATTGGGGCCAGAAAACCCTATCGGCCAGAGGTCATTCCACGCGGCTGTTATGGAGACCAATGTGCCTCAACCGTCACATGAACATGAAATCCGCACCTCAAGGGAATCGACACACCAAACTTTGCTAATTTTGTTAAATATTATGCTCTATTGCTTCTTGTGAAATTCAATTTCTCCTGAAAATGTAATAAAGAACATGAGCAACAACTTGAAAATGGTGTTAGTACACTTTGTTATTAAATGCCTGTGTTTTCAAGGAGGAAGCGGAAGTCAATGACTGGCTTGCGTTTTTTAATTTTAGCATGGACTATTTTAATAAATCTAAATGGTTTAAATTTCGCTACAGAAGCAACACTGCACATGCGCAGACCCACCGTGCTTTCTGTAGCGAGTGTAGACCTATTCAACTGCCAGAGCTGTCATCCACAGTACAGCCCAGAGCACCACAATCAGCGCTAATTGTAGGCTCCAAGCACCACGCGCACCGAGAGATGTAGCCCCGGCTCATAGGTACCGTACGTACATCAAAATATGCTCAAGAAGGCAGTGTACGAGAGAGGCAGTGGAATCCTATGCTAAGTTAGTTAGTTACCTCTTTAGTGCTTACAACCACTCGGCAGAGAACCGCACGTTTACGTCATTAACATCACTCGTACTTATATTTATCACACTACTTATTTAACGGAAATTAATTCTCAGTTGAATTGACTTGGACTACATCTTGTTACAGATTTGCGGATTCATCACAGATACAGTATTATCAGCTTAAAATAACAGTTTAGTTCTATGCTCTGGAGTTTAATGCTTTACTAGGGGCAGAGAACCTCTTGTCAGTGCGTATTCAGTTGTAGCTTAGATAAGTCTGCAGCACCAATAGCGCCATATCATATTCCAGCCTCCAAACCATGATTTAAATCCGTTGAAGATATAACGCGAAAGAAGTATGTATAAAACAGATTCTTAGGATGACAGTAAGTGCGATTTCGCTGTGACTTCGCAAGAGTCGGCTAACAACTGACATAAGCAGTTTAGGGAAGGTAGGTTTATATCAGTACAAAGGTAAGGAGAGAGAAGTACTTCATTATTGGTATTCACTGTAGTCCAATTCAACATTTTGTATTCGGAAGCTCGGCATAGGAACCAATCAATCAATCAATCAATAATTAAAATTTCTCAAGGTTCAGTGAAATACAGGTTCACTTTCGCTATGGATCAGCATAGGTTGTTTTTCTTTTAGATGTTAATGTCATGCTACAATTACAGCGGGATTTTGTCATGCTGAAATAAGTCAAAGTAGTCTAGATTTGGACTGATGGAGGGTCGAAGCTAACATTCCATGTTAAAATTTAATTTCTTTTACTTTCGCTTAACCATGCTAATCCGGTTTACTTCTTATCTCCGAGCAACTAGCCCATTGGCGGCGTACGCCGTGATTTCATCTTCGATTTTAGCCTACCTTTGCAGGACAGAGAAAGGGTTAAGATTAAATTAGATCAAGTAGAGCTAATCCTTCGAGTGTCTAACGAAACGAACCCGTCACCTAAAAGTTGAATTATATATGCTAGATTCGAAAGCGTCACAATTGTGAATCCGTTTCTAAATTCAACTGAAAAGTAGAAAATCTCTTGGTTTTGTTATACGTAATACTAGACCTATGATGTGATTCACTTTTCAGGATTCGATTAAAATATGATGAAAGCAGTAGGCAACAACGAATCCAGAACACGGAGGATGAGAGTGCGACAGTCTTCTCAGATTATAAAGGCTTATTTTAGATTTTTTGATGAAGACTTGGACGCCCACAAAAATATATTTGATTTCTTCCTAAACGATAGTACATATATAAAACAACATAGTGATCGCTACGCTACTTTTTAAAGCTTCACTCAGGGTTGAGGGGGCAACTGAAGTTGAAAGGGCTTGGGTTTACAGAGTTATACTGACACAAATTAGGAAAACCGCGACATGTAAACATTTGCGACGATT
The DNA here is from genome assembly GCA_030248195.1 of Trissonchulus latispiculum. Lineage (NCBI taxonomy): Eukaryota > Metazoa > Nematoda > Enoplea > Enoplida > Ironidae > Trissonchulus > Trissonchulus latispiculum. The sequence goes on from JASAND010015991.1 coordinate 5,855, forward strand.
TTTCATAAATTGAGTGCTTTTCTCAAATTCTTTTCGGTTTGCAGAAGCATATATACCTAACGAAGCTTTGGCATGAATCCGGCATATCCTTGGGAAATAACGTTCGCTTTTTATAAAAAAAACTACAATGAAAGCGAATTTTCTAAGCTAAATTTTTTGCACTCCAGTTGTCTGTTGTAAGTAGAGTTGTGCCCGGGCCTTGAATCGGGCCTCGGGCTCCGGGCCGGGCCGAAAAATTTTGCCAGCGGGCCCGGCCGGGCCGGGCCGAGCAAGATTTTGGATTGGGCCGGGCCGGGCCGGGCCGAAAAAATCCGGCCCGTGCTCATCTCTACTTGACAGTTGACAGGAGCCTTCCAGTAACCATTATGCTGAATTGATCGAATCTGACTTTCGTTCGTTCGTTATTTAAACAAAACACTGCACTCGCACTGAAAATACCTTTTCAAAATTGTTTCAGTTAAAGTTAGCGTTGCTTCATTAGTCCGTCTCAGTCTTTCAAAAATGATTTCAGCTTTAGTCGGCGCTTCAGAATGATTTCACCATAGCTTTAGCCAGAACTTAATTTCAGCCGGAATTTCATGTTCCGCCTATCAAAGCAATGTCAATTTTTAGTCTTGTAATTTGGTTATGACCTTCGTCAGCAGCTAAATCGATGGAATTAGTCTTGAAACCACAAACCATGCCACTTTGGGGCAGGACAGAAACTATATAACTTTGGTGACTGAAACAACGCTAGAGCGCTTTTGCAAGGCAGCACATATTTTTTACGATTAGTTATATTACAAGTACGACCCTTTTGACTAGTTCTTTGGGGATCAACACTGTTTTGTGGGTTGAACGATTGTTGAAACACAAAAGGGATGGTTTTGGGATTTAAATTTTCAGTAGTTTTGTACGCTGACACGAACATATTACATAGAAGTTCACTATGATAAGTCCTACAGAATAGAAATATTAAAAAATGAGGGTAATCTTGCTAATCTCTGGTAATCTAACTGATATTTCGTAGTTCGAATTTGATGTGTATCCTGGTATGCAACTATTTTGTATAAATCGGAGCTACAAGGATGCTTTCGTAGCGTACGTTTTAGGTGGCCTACTTCGGATGTACTATTCCAATGCTTCTGATGCTTCTGATCCGATGTCTGTTTACCAAATATTAGAGGCTTAAGGTGCTGGTATCGTTTTGGGCAGTGCTTTTGGGCGTATTTTTTGAAACGCCATAACTTTCGCAATTTTGTGAATTGGAAAGAGCTTTATACATCATTTTAAAGCTTATAATCTGCAAATTCACATGAGAGTACGAAACTAGTAAAAATCCGGAAAAAATAGTTGAAATTTTCTGACATACTGACATCTGACAGGCTGAATATAGACCAAAACGTTTTGAACATTGATTTCCCAAAACTGTGGAATCGGCCAAAGTTTTTTCTTGTGCTGTCCTATAAAGGACATGTGGGCCGAGGGTCATTTTTTTGGATTTGGCTCAGCAGGTCTTAACGGTCAAGAAAATCTATTAAATGTGCGGTGACACGAAATTTCGCAACTTTGCATTGAGTTTTCTCGTAACTGGAGATGTTTTAGCTCAAACCAAGAAAAATGTCCCTCCGCAATAGTGCGAATTCTCATTCTGCCAAAAATCATGCGAATCCATTGGGTAGTTTTTGAGAAATCGATGTTCAAAACAAAATAATCGCAGTTTTGCCAAAATGGATTTTCGGCCAAATCTCTAGATTAGAGCAGCAAACTCCGGCTAATAGGCACTGATAAAATGTGCAATGAGACTGTGTATCGATCGAGTATAAATAAACCAAAGTTGTCCGTACGATTTGGCAGTAATTTTAAAAAAACTGATTTTTCTCGAAAACGGCAATTTTTGGACCCCAAAAATCGTTTTTTGCTTATACTAACTTTACCACTAAAGATAGCTCAAAAGTTGTAAAAGCAAAAATGTTCATTTTTGTGCCCTCTTTCCAGCCATACCAACCAATCTGGTGTCTCGAGTATGTGCTGAGAGAATAATGGCAAAAACCAAAACTTTCTTATCTTTGCACCTAGAAATGCGGGACTGGTCCCAGAATGTTAAAGAGCACCGAAATAGTATATTTGGAAAGTATCATCCACTTTCATAAAGAATTAAAGCCTATAGGGTCAAATTAACACAAAGCGATACCAGCACCTTAAGGTGCTGGCTACATGTAGTGTATATTTCTGTCCAGCTAAACTCGCTCAGGAATTAAAGGGTAATCATGCAACAGTTAGAAACCTGAGATCATTTAATTACATCAATTGCAAGGAAAGTTAAAAAATGGCTAATATTTTCGAGAGGCCCCAAAGGTCCAAACTGCCCGAAACTCCGTTTGTGGCCTGACATAAACACGTTTGGGCCGAAAAATTGCGGGTTCAATAGAACATTGCTGTTCTCTTTCTGGTCGAGACAAAACCATTCTTTTCTTTTGATCTGAAATCTGGTATATATTCGTTTCAGGATGAAATATCATCAACTATGGTGTTGGAACTATCTATTTTCTTAGAGTTACATAATAGTAGCTAACTCGACTGTTTACACCAAGTGATACCAGCACCCCAATCATTACTTTCAATTAAGCAGATCTTCATGCTTAGCTCTCTCTCTCTCCCTCTCTCTGTTGAGCTCGAAATCATATCAGATACTACAGGTCCCAAGTATTCAGATGCACCACGTCTGCTTAAAACTAAAGTGTCGCTGATACGTGCGGGTTCCAACTTCTTTCAATGCTGACACAGCAAAATATATAGTTTGGTCACAGTTCAGAAGTGGTACGCTAAGTGCTGTTTTGACTGTTTCGACAAGGCAAACTTTGTGCGGAGCAAGTTAACATTCAGTCAGTGTGGAATAGTCGAACTACGTATACATACTTAATTTGCATCGCAAAATCTTATGTAATTTAATGTATATAAGTGAACTGAAAGCTAGTCCTGAACTCTAGATTTGTAAGCGACCATTTCGAAAAGCAAAACAATCAGCTATTTGAAAGTAATAACGTGAGGCGTTTCGTTCGAATTTAGGCAGAGCTAACACAAGTCATTCATTGCTATGGATAGTACATAATTTTAATGCTTTTCTTTACGGTAAACGGATTGACAAACGGCGACTCTGGTGTAACGAAAGCAAATCTGAAAGAGAGATTTAGCGCTTCTTACTGGCTAAATTAACTCTGTTTTCATTGCTTAGCAAGGCAAAAGTACAAAGTACCTCCAAAGCAGATGACATTAGGCAATATTAGAAAAATATTAAACATGAATTAAACATGCTAACGTGATGGTCAGTTTTCAGAAATCTTTCGTTAAAGCAAAGTCAAGTTTGCCGTTATCTTCAAAATATTAATTGCTGGTAGTTTCAACAATAGGAGCGCAGAAAAAGTGAAAGAAATTACGTAGGATAGCTATAAGGACTTTTGCAGAATACGGTAGCGAATGATCTCTTTCCAGGGTGTTTCTTGCTTTTCCTGATTAAGGCTGAACCGTCCACTATGCGGTTTGATTCACAACATTAAGATTTGCGAAATACTGAGCTTGGCCAGTTTTAGTCAGTTTTAGCAGCATTCTGCAGCCAAAACTATTCCTTATGACTGCTCAAAAACACTGACGAAATATAGCCATTGGGCAAAGCTGAAAACAAATGAAAGAACAAACGAAACTAAGATAGTCACTACAGCACCTCCGACCCGAAAAATTCGAAAAACAAGTTGGGTTTGCTCAAAGTATTAGTCCAAAAGAGTGATCCTAGTATCTGTATAGTGAAATTAGTCTATGAGTTACTCTTCCGCAATCAGCACACGCTATTGCGCAGTGCCCAAAGATAAAAGGAATTTTGCATCTTTCAAACTTTATTTTACATTGGAGGTGGCAACGGAAAAACTATCGTAGTTTTGGCCGAGGAAGCTGAATTTGTCACGAGTATTAACCAAGAAAAATTAGCTTTTTATTTCATTCAAGCAATTTGAACCTGCAGAATTTGGATGCAAATTATTGTTTCAGACCAAATTTCGAAACAACTGAAAACTTCAATAAACCAGAGTGTAAAGGTTTAATGTGTAGTATCCGGAAACATATATAAACTGTTTTAGTTTTTTGCGCACTGATTTGGCTCGGCAATGCATTTTTGCAATAAATGGAACCACTGAATCTATTAAACTTACCCAGGCCTGACAACTTTTCAAACTGTAACATGTTAGGACATGGCGAGATTACAATATTGTAAGCTAACTTTAGAGAAGACAAATCTACAAATTCATTCGAAACTCCTCGATGTAATTAAATATCAGACTTAAACTACCACAATTAGCGTCTCTCATCCGACTCATTCATTCATTAGTGCACACACCTTAGCTTCGTTTCTATTTCCTGTTTACTCTTGTATGCAAACTTTAACATTACTCCATAATTTTTTTATCTCCATTGTGCTAAAGCGTTTAAGTACTCTTGAATACAAACAACATCTATAGTAACAGTGCAATATTTGTCTCAGCTTACACGTGTTTTAAAACACCCATTCTTTTCAAAATTCAATCAATCAAACCTACTTCCAGCTATTTTAGGGTTATTCTTATCAACCTTAACATTAATCTTTAGGGCTGAAGCCCTCCAGAGCTGAAGCTCCCAATAATCCTAAAATAGTCTGATACTGCTCAAATACACAGGAGCCTAGGTTGCTTAGGTACTACACAATTTGTTTAACACGCATACATATACACATTTATACAGTAGTGTAAGCTGAGATTTTAACCTAGCAAACTTATTAGAAAAACGGTGTGTACACATGACCTAGGCAGTCAGAATTCGGTGAAATTCGGCTAGAGTTTGTCTGACACGTTTGAGTTGCGAACCCTGGTTGATCCTTACCGTGGTTCGTGCACGGGTCAGGGGGCATACATTTGCCTTCCACAAACGTTGTCTGTTCAGGTAACTGTGAAATACGGGAATTTCGCTGACTGTCAATATGTGCACCTCCCCCAGGCTTGCGACATTTCCGCCGTATATGTCCATAATTGTGACAATTAAAGCACTGGCGAATTGGAAACTGGGGACGCTTAACAGTTGCTGCAGGCGAAGTAGAGGAAAAGGAGCTGTTAGCTTCTAGAAAAGCTGGAATCTGATCATGGAAATTTGTACTACTCTCAGCAACTAAAGCTAACTTGAAGGCTTCATTCAGTGATTCAAATATCGTTGGAAGCCTGGACTGCAGCTCGGCCTTAAGACCCAGGGCAAAGACTCTACATAGATACATCTGATGGAACTCAGAACCTGTCTGATCATCATAAGCTACTCGAGCATACCCGTGCAATCGCAAATAGTAATCAGTAACTGACTCGGAATCCCTCTGCTGCAAGGTGTTCAACAGCTTCGTCGCAGCTAAAACATCGGACTGGCTAATAAACAATTCCTTTACCTCCTTTCTCATCAGCGGCCATGTGGTACACAAATGCACCTGGCTTGATCGCACTAGCTCTTTCGCTTTTCCACTGAAGGTTGACTGCAACAAATCCATCTTGACAGAATCGCTAAAACCCAGCGCGGCGCAAACACTGTCAAACTGGCTAAGATGATCATGTATATTCTCATGTTGAAGTCCGGAGAACTGGTTCAGATGTTGCATCGCAGTAGATACTGTTTGAGATTGACTACTCTCAGCAAAGATTCGAGCCAAACCTTTAAGAGTCTCCCCCAACTGATGCTGAAGAGTCGAAACAGGCGATTCCACTGCTGAAATGTCCTGGCGAACCATGCTATCAGCCTGTGCATTCCCTATATACTCGCTACTTACAACCGGAGAAGAGGACATTTCCTGGTTTGTGGAACCCTCACACAAAGACTCATCCCAGTCCAATTCAGGTATGCTTGCCGACTGGATAGGCTGAGGAGTGTAATCCACAGCGGCAGTTTCCGAACCCTCCTGGCGAGATAGACTCGAATCCTTAAGAAGCTCCAATTGAGAACGAAGGTCTGCAATCTTATCTCCAGCCTGATCTTTGGGCTTTCGGCTGTTTACTCTGGGTGGCTTGATTGCGACACACTCTCCATATGCAGTTGCTCTAACTTCGGCATTACCAGGAAACCTTGTTGCTTCCGGAAAGCTGTTACTACTGTCCCTTTGGCCAACAGTCGGGCAACCTGGAATAGGAGATAACGGCGGAGATGGCAGTTCCATCAACTCGGCTTCAAGCCCAAGCACCTCCTGGTTAGGAAGAGGGGATATTGGCGGCGACGGCAACTTTATGTCGTCGCTGTCGAAATAACACTGGGCAGTAACCAATTCAGGGTAAACAGGGAAATCAGGTGACTGTAGAGATTTCCGTACAGACCCCCGGTTAGGCGGTTCTCCTACACTAGATATCTCCGAACCACTATCAGACAAAGACATGGAACTATGATGGGCTGACTGAGATGGGACAAACACTTCGTCAACTGAGGAACAAGGATGGGGTTGGCCCCGCACGGCGTGAGGCTCCGATGAACTGCCAATAGATTTACCGTCGTCAGAGAAGTCTGAATCGATTCCACTATCATGATCCACGGTTTGGGTAGCCACGGACTGAAACTTCTCTACACTGTATGCAACGGGACTACAAATATTACGACAGCAGCAAGATCGAGGTTTTCTCTTCACTGCAGCAAAGAGATGGAGCACAGTGCATTGAATGACTTGGAACAATAAGCTAAGAGGGTGGGGAAAAAGGACTGTAACCGCTAAAACGATGATCTGAACCCACATGGTAGCTACAAAAAACTAGGTGTGAAATAGAACAAAAGTAGCAACTATAATTACCTAGGATTACAAGAACTAGAAAATTAGGGAATAAGTCCTACAAAAATATGATAGTGAGGTGTAACAGGAAAGCCAAATCTTTACTGATTTCCGGTTAATATTTAGGGGTATTTCAGCAAAAGTTGTCCTCACTGGGGGCTCCAATTCTATTCTTACCGTGTAATAGACTCTGTCAGATCTTTCTTGAAATCTCTTTATTTGAGGTGGGTCGTGATTTCCAATGAACCCTTGTTGTAATTTGGGGTCGTGCTTAGTCGGGTAGGGTTCCTTTAGGCTAGAATAGACTAGGCTAGACTAGATCTGATCAGGACCTAAGACACTGGTAAAGGTCGGCACGCAAAGGTGGATCTTCGCTTAGATTGATGCTCTGGCTGTAGTGGTATGCTGACAACCAGGGCTCAATGGCTGACCTCAAATGGGGTCGACTGGGGGCGAGTTCGTTTGAAGCAGGGGAACAGGGATTTATAGTCTCTATGGGCGACTTTAATTTCAACTCTAACCTCAAATACGGATAGAGCTGGGGATTGTTAGGGAAATCCGCAAGACTAGCTTTCCTGTGAAAAGATGATCTTTATTTTCAAGAATTACAGCTACTACAAACTCAATAGATAATGATATGGTACAAGAGGCAGTAAACTCAACGAATGACACAGTTTCAATGAGCAAGCACTATGAAACTACAAGATAACAAAGTAGAGGAGTATTAACGCTAGGTATTAACATTCATGGACAGACAGATCTATTACTACACGACGGTGCTTAAACAAGAAGGGTATATGCACTACTCCGTCATTGCTGATTGTCAGAATTAGTCTCTATATATTATAGTTTTCTAGATCAGATATGCTAGATTCAACACTCTACTTTAGGGTTATTTCATGGCTGTTTGTACTATGCTTTTACGTACAGACTCTGACCTTTTCCAACTCTGGGAGCCTAATTACACAGATCACAAAAGGGCATGAAACACGCACAAGGAACGAATTCAGTTAGTTTATAATCCGAAAACGGGTGGGAGCGAGGTTGGCTACGTTCTGGCGTCTCCGTGTAAATTGACTGCCCAGATAACTGAATTTTGAGAAGAGTTTCCGTCTCTAAAAGGACAATAGCAGTTACAGGCCGAGAGAGTGTCGGAGATGATCGGAAAGGTCGGATAGGCTGACTCAAATAATTATCTCAAGATTAACACCAAATACAAAGTCAACTGATTTTGGGCTTGATTTCTGTGATACAATGAGCACGGTGATGATTGAAATTCCGCTGAACATGAGGTTAACTTTTGGGTTTCTGATAGAATACTCGACTATAAAGTTTCCCCAAATGGACTCAGGATTAGCTGATTGTCTCTGCTGCTGTGCGCTGACTTTCCGCACTAAGACTGATCAAAGTAGTACCTACTGATAATTCCAAGCTGAACAAGTTCTCCAAACTATGTATGACTGAAACCAACGGGATCTACCGGATCCCGAATGACTGACACGGATTTAGACTCAAAGACAGGGCAAGGCGCCGTGAGATATCTGAACTGATCTGACTTCACGGCCTGAGCATCGAACAGGACCACAGATCTTAGCAGCAGAGGATGCAGCTAACTTCGGGCAGACGTCGGCTACCTGAATCAAATGGGTTAAAACCCATTAGAAACAGAGGTGGTGGGGATTGAAACCCCAGCAACTATTATCCGGACCGATTGGCTTTCACGTGCGGGTTCGAAACCCGAATTGTGTTGTCTAACGTGTGATGAGTTATTTTGTGCTTTTAGATTGAAAACCATTGGAAAGCAGAGAAAAATGCGCGTTTTTGGGTGTTTTGGGTGATCAACCAAAGGATTTGGACATGATTGTGGCCATTTCTGACATTTTGGCCAAATATGCAAATGAGGCTCTGGCCGAGCCTCCTTTGGGCTTAGAGTCACGTGTGCACTACTCAGTACCAACTATGAACCTAAAACTACAGCTAACTGACCTAATCTAAATTGCTACGTACTGCCTAGTATATGATGCATAACCTATTTGCTAGAACTGACTAATAATGTATAACTAGGGCACAAATATGGCTACTGAACAGTGTAGTGTTAATTACTACTGATTACTACTTACTACGGGCTACTTGATGCCAACTGAGGATAATTCTAACTACTACAGGCCTAAGCAAGACTAATAACGATGATTATAACCTTAACCTGAGCTGGTAACTTAATATTTGGCTCCTAAAACATATTACGACAAATATGCAAATGAGGTTACCTAAACTACTAAACTGGGCCTAGAACCTTAACTAAATAACTGTAGATTGACCCTTTTTTGCAGGGGCTCCGCACCTTAGATAAAGTGACTTACGCGGGCCTCTGAGGTCAATCTAGAACCGGACAGGACAAGACTAGCATATACTAACTGATATTACCAGTCCTAACTAGTATTATAAACACTAACTGTAACTACTGATACTAGTTATAATTACTAATACTAACCAACAAAAACGGCTTTACCTATACCTAACCTGCTAATGTAAACTAACTACTTACAATATATGTTCTGGTTATTATGGGTTAATTACTACCTAATATTATTGCTTAACCATTACCCTATGGACTATACTCAAGACCTCCGCGAGGGGTTTACATGAGCAGTCCCACGTATACAGTTATAGTCATACGGCACGCACACCTTTCATTCGAATTATTGCAAACACACAATACTCACGTATACCATTCACACAGTCATTCATACAACTACAGTTACTCGTCTTCACACATACGAATTCAGACATTCGTTGACAGTTATACAAATACAATTATGCAGACACGTTCACACCGCATTCATTCCACATTCACACCTCATGCATTCCTGGCTTCGCTCACAACCTCAACTGGAGGGGTTTCTATGAGGAGCCCACATTCATACATCACAATTAATATCCTAAACTAATATTACTAGTTTGGGGCTAATTCCCGCAATGCTAACCTAACTTGAACTAATTCCTAACTATCATCTAGCTACGGTGTGAGTGTGTGCATTCTATTTCGGGAATGGCCCAGAAATAGCCATTCCCACGTGATCGCCCGTGTGTTATTTCCTTTTATTTGCGTAAAAGCCAATGGGGGATAATAATTGCTGTTTTAGCAATTATTACTACAAAAACGGCTAAGGACAGCTTTAGTTTAAAGGGGAGCCGGTATTCTCCTGTTAAAGTCTTGATAATTAGAAATTAAACAAGATTTAAAGAGAACTAGGTTTTAGGATGTTTTTGAGTCCCTATGTTTTAACCCGGCAATGATTAAAAACAGGACATTGTTACGACAGTTAATTTTCGAACGCAAGGGAAAAGCATGGCCGGCAACTCTAGTTACCGGCTGTGGGGTTAAAGGGGTTCCTAACCTAAAAGACTTACTCCCGGGGAGTGGCCTAACTCCCCTTCCTCAAGGTTGGTAGGTAAGGGTCCTCCCCTAAAACTAACTACCCAAATTTAGGTTGATTTTAGGGTTTTAAAATTGGTTTTGTGGTGAAAAACTGAGACGGTTAGAAAAAGATGAAAATGACGGTTTTAGAGTGGTTTGAAAGAGGTGAACTTATAAATGTTTACCTGGAAATATGGCCGAAAAGGGGGCCTTTTTGGGAAAGGTACAAAAATGGGAAAAATAGTGATTTCAAAGACACCTTTTTGAAATGAGTGGTTTGCGAGGTTCGACTGCTCGCAAACCACTTGGAAAGAGCTAAAAACCAACCAAAAATACCCCAGAGGGTGGGGCGAAAGGCCCGCACCCTCACAATTACAAATACAAAAATAAAGGGCACTCGGCCCAATAATGTAGAAAAAATGGTCTTCCGGGGTCCGAAGACCCCGGGAAATAGCAGTAGAGGAGGGACCCGGGGACCGCCTTTCAAGCATAAGGGTCCCCGGGTCAGAAGCAGTGCACCCCGTGAGCCGTCTGAAGACATATGGGCTCACGGGGGCGGCCAGATCGTGAGTGCCTGGCTGGCAGGACCTAAAATATAAAACCCTAGGGGAATTGGGGGGAAGGGGAGAGATGCTATAGTCCAGGCCTCCGTATATCTGGCGCAGGACACACCTCTCCCGGGTACATATGGACTAAATGGGGGGAGAAAAGTAATGCTAATAATTCTAAGGGGAGAGAGACTGACCTCTCTCCCCGACTGCCAGCCAAGCACTGACTGAAAGCTTCTGTTTTCAGTCGAGACCCCATCAGGGGGTTGACCTTACAGCTTCTGGCAGCTGATTGGCTGCCTGGGCGTGATCACGTTTTCTAATTGGGCTACCGAGTCCTGACCTACGGTAGCCCACAGGCGCGTCTGGCGGCTGGAGGACCCTGGAATTGATGAGGACAGGTGACCCTTAATTTGAAAAGATGGATGGCCAAAGGCCGGATTTTTGGTGTCGAATTTTATGGGTCACGGCTGGAGCTCATCAATTCGCGATAAACAGAAGCTCCCATATTTTGAAAGTTTGGTCCTCCAGCGGCCGCTTCAAAAGATCGCCTTTGCTTATTAGAAAGTAAAGGAGACACACCTTTTTGGTCCAGTAGGGACCTTAACTAAAAATAAATAACTAAACTACATACTACGTAAGTCTACGTAAAATAAAACAAATATTATCTTACCTACGATTTTAGACTAACTAAGTTACTTACGTTACCTAAGTTTTGTTTTCATTTTTATTTTCATTTCTCAGGAGCTAGCCCCCTTTGTGTATGTTCTCACTTAAGTACTACGCTGAGTTAGTGCAAAGGTTTCCCTTGCCTTCAAATGAATGGTCTGAAGAAGAAACAGAAAGGAGATAGAAAGGAGGAGAAATACACTCATAAAATACGTAGGAAGTAGATGAAATAATCTAGATAATATGCACATTTTTTGTTGTTTCAGGTTAAAGAATGAAGTAATTTTTGTGGAGTCTTTTGTGTAGGTATGTAATTGCAGTAAATATTTATTGAAGTTGTTGTTGTTTTAAACGTTTTAGGTGAATGGACAAGGAAAAGGCAGAATCTTTCATCGTAGGTAATTGTTGTAAAGTGCCACATAAGTGGATAGAAGGTCTAATTCTGACTAATCCGGCAATGAATTACGTTAATACAGGCAAAACAAAGAGTGTGACACGTTTACACTACGCACTTGGTACCTAAGATTTAAAGAGTAAAAATGCTTTCTTTTCTTTAGATACAAGAATTTAGTTTTAAATCCTTTTTCCATTACATATACATTCAATGATTGTACACATTCAATGCAACATATATATATATATATATATATATATATATATATATATATATATATATATATATATATATTTCCATATATGCTGCCATGTGGGGACACATTTCCGAGATAGACTGCTCTGTGGGGACACGATTTGTCTCTAATACCCACCAGGTAGAGAATTTTTTGGTGATCATTATTAGCTATGTTTTATGGCATTATCTTATGTATAAGAAGTGGCTTAGGCTTATACGTGTAAAAGCACGCTCTGTTCTAAGCCTGCGAGCGCGAGCCTTGATCTTTTGCACAAAATCCTGCTTGTTACTTACAAATTTAAACTTGAATTGAATTATCGTTAATTACTTTGATTAAACTGGTCATTTTAAAAGTTTTTTCAATGTCTGGTATATATTTTAGAATGGATTAGGAGTTTGTTTCGAATGAATTTCCCAAAATGTGCACTGTGAGTGTGACTTTCCAAAGTTATAACTTAACTGGCGAAAAAGTTATTGAACTTAAGCTTGGGTCGTTTGAGCCTGATTGACTCTCTTGGTGGAGCCATCTAATGTTGGCTCAGATCCGAGTACTATTACATCTTTCTTTCGTCCGTTCTGCGATTAAGAGAAACTATATGAGTGCTTTGTAACCACATCTAAGTTAAAAGACTCCATTGAAGCTACATTTCCTGGGTTAACTGCCCAAGCCCGATCTAAGAACCAGTCCAAAACTTTAGGAGCATCTTTTGGAAGCCCTGTTTTCTGGTTTCCGATAAGCTCATCCAAAGCTGATAAAATACTGTACCTTGAGTTTAGATTCCAGTGCAAAATAATTATACTAAATTATACTAACAATAAGAACGAGAATCAAACCCCAGCCTACTTACCTATGGGTTGTCCATCATAGGTTTCTCTTTGGCGATATCGTTTGCCAAGTGAGTGCAGGTTCCATGAGTATCCATTGGTCATATCCAGTGTTAGATGCATTACTAGCACCACAATGACTATTTCTGTCGAAAATCTAAGGCTCATAATTTTAGTATCTGAAATATAATTTTCAATATCTTATTTATTTATTAATTCGGAACATAGCTGAGCAGTGATTGCATCAAAGAACTTAGCCTCATTGTGATAAATGTCTCTCAAAACGAAACAAGGCATACATACCGTGAAAAAATAAATTGCGCGAATTAGCCAACCCAGCCATCCATCCCTAAATGGTCGGTAAATTGGTACCGCTATTATGGGAAGGTAATAGGAGTCGTAGGACAAAAAGTCTTCAACCGCCCCGCCCCCTTCCAAAGATGCAGTCTGAGATACACTCATGCGCTACGACTGTGTATCCGGGGATGAGCATCGGCGCCCCTTGTCTATGAAGCAGGGATGGAGTTATTCTCCAGGGGTTATCTTTACCCTTCTTTACGTGAATGTATATAGTAATTTATTTTAATGATTCATGATTAGCAATTTAACATTAATAATTCATTTCATTTAATGATTCATGCAGCAGTTCACAGACTGCAATCGCCCCGACCCAAAAGGGTTACGAACGCCTAGCGCTTTAAGAAGAGTTGCTGCTGATGGCACTAACTGAATGTCAACAAAATTCATTTAGCAAGTTTTATCTAGTTTTTACTTTATTCGAGGTGTCTATTACTGTCTAGATGCAATATCTCACTGAACTCTGTAGCAAATTAAGTCTGCTGTATATTAGGTTCTAGAACATTTTTTCTGGAATTTATTGTCTGAGATCTAACACCGTGCACGGATCAAGATAAATACACTAAGCCTATACTACTTATATCTGACTACTTTATAAATTTCCTACTAGATTCAACTCTTGACTCGTGTAGATGTATGAGAATTGCTGAAGACAAGTGACATTCATGATGAAGTTGACTTCAAGTAAATTCCAGACACAGAGTCAGAGATTAATTGCAAAGAAAGTGCTGGTTAGCCAGCCAACTCAGTGTTAATTACAATTATCTAATATCACTTTTTGTGCCTTCAATCATGCCTGGAAGCTTTTCGAATAAGCCTGACTTTCTTGAAGACAAGTGCTTTTGTCTTAATTAAGGCTTTGCTCACAACGAATCTTGAATGATAGGGACGATTTCCCAACATACAAATATGAAGTTTGAGTCAATTGAATTGGATAAAAGGGGCCGTCTCAGATCAATTTAAGTATTTTGAAGATTACAACTGAATACCGTGATGTGGGATGTATTGACGTTGACTCTTACCAGTTACGAGATTGCTAAATGAAATAATGCGTATTACAATTATAAATTTAAGAAACTACCATGAGAAAAGTCAATTAAATGGAAAGAAACCGTGTCAAAGTTGAGTTAAACATTTTTCAGGGGTTGAAGTGATCTTTTTGAAGGAAGGATGAATACAGGCTGCGTATATGAGCTCTGAATTGGTTTTCCTGTTATCTGAATGGTTTTCGGTTTGGACTGAGGCTTATGAGTTGTATCACTTTTTGTAAATTTGATCCTGTTAGCTTCAATTCTTTATGAAAATGGTCGACAATTTTCATTCAAACATGTTAATATGTAAAATTAAATTCTGTAGAATTCTGAGTCAGAAGGAGGCATCCCAAATCCCATATACTCTTTTCTGAATTTGGCAAAAGAAATGTTTGCAGCGTTCGTACTGAACTGAATTTTGATATGACCAGTTTGAGCCTAACAAAAATGGCAAAGGATCCAAAGGATTTCTAATTGTAAAGCGAATTTAATTGAAACTGGGATGGAAATTTACTGTTGGCAAATTTCTTGATAACCATTGGGTTCTAGAAATGAAATGGATTTGATGATAGGGTTGAATTTACAACACTGTTAAGAAAACGTTGTGGGGTTGAAAAAGTAGAGATTTGGCCCAGCCGGGTATCGAACCACGGCCCTTCTGATCTCGAGACAGACCTGCTATAGCTACACCACAGGGTCACCAGCTGAACACCCATATCAGGCATATCAATCTTTCCTAAGCCTGCTTTCCTTTGTAGTATAAATGTTGACAACGTTGACCGCTAAGATACAGTTAGAGTCGATTATTCACTAATTGTTGGCGGCAATACTCCAGTTATAAAGCTCACGTGTGTTGAAACTTGACTAAATCCAAATCAGTTTTAAATAGCGATCTTCAAAGTTTTGTTTCTTGGCTACATCAACACTAGCTTCATATTAATCACAACTTGTTATATCACAACATTCAGCTAACATATACAGCTATGTCGAGTCAAGGTTAAGTATATAACACATTTGTTTTTCTTGGAAAGTTTCATAAGATCGTCTAAATTTCATTGCAATCAAAAGCAGAAATCTGTTTCCAAATTTCACCGCGACGATCGTTTGTAGAGTCCTCGAAGTGGAATACTTCCAAACCTCTTCTCCATGTCATAGGAATCATCACCAGAATCTGAAGGAATAAAATAGAAAGTAAAAATTAATAAAACTTGAAACGCATTGTATCAATTCAAAGCTGTCACTATCTTGGTGTACCGGTCCTTATCCTCATGACTGAAATAACTCCATCATTTACAAACGTTTTCGCAGCAGTCCAAAACTCCATATAACTGAAACATTCGAACCACAGATCTTTTACTTTGCAGTCGGACGTGCTACCACTACACTACAACTACACAGGTGTCAACCGTCACGCGGGTCCTAAAGTTGGACCCGGACCCGGCCCGGCCCGGCCCGCGGGTTCCCGCGGGTACCCGGACCCGGCGCCGACTCTGTGTCAACTAAATAAGTTCATTCTCTCTCGTATTCACCAAACCAAACTATTTCCATATTTCCAAAATTTTGCTGGTTACCGTTTGCTAAATCATCTCGTTTCCCCATATAACTATACTGTCTTCGCTTTCCCATATAACTGTATTGCCGTCGTTTTCCCATGTAGCTATACTGACGCCTCTTTCCCATATAGCTGTAAGCTCGACCTTCGGGTGTATTTCCACAGTCGGTTTCCAGTACCAGCAAAAACACACAAATCGCAAAAAATAAAAATAACAGCGGATTCTGCATGATCTGTTGTTTTGCCGGTTTGACTGAAACTGAAACAATAACACGACACTATATAATAGTGTAAGAAACAACTGCTGCAATGAATAAAGGAAAAACTTCTCTAGTGTTAGATGATTGGCCTTTTCTTGCCACAGGAGGTACCAAATTTGAACGTATGTACCCTTAGCACACCCATTGCTTGAGTCAGACCCAAAGCCTTTTGAGTCATGATCCTTGGGTAGAGTGCTTCTTGATTCAAACCTTACTTTTCTTTGATCCGCTCTGTTCCGAAATCGAATTTTAAAGTGGTGTGCAGGGGGCACCGCTGCACACCAATTTTTGAGTCATGGAGCGATATTCTGCAGAAAGTGTGCAAATTTATTCGTCTTCATGATCCACTCATCAAAAACAGTTCAAATTCCTTCTATTGCAAGAAATTTTGAAAATAAAAATTAAAAAATTAACCTGAATTTGACTCAATCTGTAAAAGACTTGTAATGGCTAGTCTGCTCCCCGTCCGCTCACCGAAGCTAAGCAGATTCTAGTACAAGTAAGAACCAATTTTCTAGTGTCAACTACATCATGATTTACGCAAAACAACTAATAATTAGTTGTGTTAGAAGATTTTTACAAAAAATTATCAAAAAGGCGACTTAATTTTTGAATTTTTACACATATAAGATTCCAAGTACACTGCGTCCACTCCGCGCACCCAGAATGGGCAGGTGTTAAAATAAAATTTTGAGAAAAATGTTTGGCTTCAATTTTTTTAATTTTCCGAGTTTTAGAATGGCACTGTTTAGCTTAGATGAAATATTGCATTCGAAAAAATTTTAACGACTTGAGTTTTTTACGCTAACACCTGCCCATTTTGAGTGAGCGGACGGGGCGCAGTGAACTTGGAATCTGATATGTATAAAAATTCAAAAATTAAGTAGTATTTTTATAATTTTTTCGCAAAAATCTTCTAACATGACTAATTGGTAGTAGGTTTGCGTAAATCATAATGCTGTTGACGCTAGAAAATTGGTTCTTACTTGTAATAGAATCTGCTTAGCTTCGGTGAGCGGACGGGAAGCAGACTAGCCATTACAAGTCTTTTACAGATGAGTAAAATTCAGGTTAATTTTTTAATTTTTATTTTCAAAATTTCTTGCAATAGAAGGAATTTGAATTGTTTTTGATGAGTGGATCATGGAGACGAATAAATTTGCAAACTTTTTGCAGAATATCGCTCCATGACTCAAAAATTGGTGTGCAGCGGTGCCCCCCGCACACCACTTTAAAATTCGATTTCGGAAAAAATCCAGAGCGGATCAAAGAAAGTAAGGGGTGGATCAAAAAGCACTCTACCCAAGGATCATGACTCAAAAGGTTTTGGGTCTGATTCAAGCAATGGGTGTGCTAAGGGTACATACGTCAAATACGATGTTGCGCTCAGCGGAAATTGGAGGAGCAGCAAATGCTAAATTCCGAGGCGTAATTAAAGAATCCTAAATCCCTCAGTCTTATAGACCTGGAAAGTTCATGTATATGGTCCCATATAGTTCTTTGGTTTAAGATGCGTCCGTCAGGTATAAACTCAGTCAGTATTTATGTACACCTAATAAGATTTAGTGCAAAATATTTGTCACTGTGATGTTAGAATATTAAATCAAATTTTCAAAATCTTGAAAACCATAAACTTATATACTAAAAAATCAAATCAAACCTAAATGATCAGTATCAAAACAACAGCAGTATAGGTTGCACAGATGCTTTTTTCTGACTGGTAAAAAGTTTTTGGTGGTAATACTAATCTAACTTTCGAAAAATTTTTGGAAAAATGTAAAGAAAAAGTTATTTCTAACATAATTCCAATAGTCCCTTATACAGTCGAACAAACACAGCTAAAGTTAGGTCATAAGTTGTAGCATAATTAAGCTACTAAGTAAATTCAGAAGGGATTTATAGCATTAATAATTAAAATTGTGTTCAACCAGAAACCTTGACTGTTCCGGAATTTGTGCTCATTTGGAAATCTTGATATTACACCCTAACATAACTAACTGCTATATTTCCACAGGTGCTTCGTACACTCTTAAAAAGGCTCCTGTGGAGATTACAGGAGTTTTTATACAACTCACTCCCCCTTTTCCTAGCTGCGTAGCTGAGTGCACGCTACAGAGAGCTTTTTGCTCTTCGGTATCGTGCACCGTGCGGATAAGTCATTTATCCTCCCGGTGCACGCTGGGAGGCTTGGACCTAAACTAATTTGCTACGCCATGCAGTTACCTGCACAGTGTGTGTAGCTGATCCCTCGTGCGGGCACTCGTGCCACGCACTCGGGCTTCACGCACGGAGTGCGTATAAATCTCTGAATGCACGCAGAGCCGTACTCTAAAGTATACTTGTACAAAAGTGCTCCTGTGTGATCAGTCACTAGCGGAGCTTGCTGTATTTTCCACAAAAGTAACTTTTGGATATTTTACCTGCCACTCGAATAGTAAAAATTACAGCAGTTTCCTGTAAATATTACTAAGGAAACTTGTAGCTTTTACATGAATTTCCACCGGAAAATACTAAAGAAACCTGTAGTTTTGATCAACTTTTTGGACAATCTTAAATCAGACGCCACCCCTGTAGTTTTACAAGACAAAACATGTAATTTTCACAGAAGCTACCTGGTAATGGAAAAGGAGGTGGGCAGGTGCGGGGGGTGGCGGCCGCTGCCGAAATATTTTCGGCAAGGAGCGCCAGTTACAAAAAATCACCCACAGTGCGTTGAAAGACTGAAAATTTGAAAAAGTTCAAAAAATTCAGTTTTCAAAAACTATATGATCACTGTCGCCCTTATATACTCAGTAGAGCGTTATCAGCGTGAGCGTATCGAGTACTTTCCTGTGGAGTAAACCTGTAAACCAGTGAAAACTACAGGTTTCATTTCAGTGGGAATACTAAATCTATTACTTGTAACCAATACCAAGTTATGCCCGGTAAAAACTACCATGTCCAGTAGAAATTACAAGACTGAATCCGTATTTTCTACAAAAGCTTTTGTATTCATCATCTACAAAAGTGGTTACTATAGTTTCTACTGGAACATTTCTAAGAGTGCATAGCTGAAAAACTAAAACGAACTGAAACCTCCATGAAAACCGCACGGCTGCAGTTACTATGGTAGTTTTATTTCGAAACAGGAGAGAGCCAATGGACGCGTTTTCTGATTGATTTTCCTCAGATAAACTTCATTTGCGTAACTTAAATACTGTATTAGCAGCACACCCACTACAACTCTGTACAGGTTCCCTCTGCCTCTTCCATATGAGTAAGCATTAAAGCTAATGGACTGAAGTAAAAGTTGAATTGTGCGAAAAGTAGGAGCTAAGTTTCCAGCCGAGTCCAAAGTCTTTGTTAGTGTTAATGGCAGTCAAATGTAGAAGCACCTATAGAGGACAAAATGATCCCTGCTACCAAGAATTGATAACTTAAAAAATGTGAAATCAGAAAAAATCCAAAAGAAATGACAGGTTAACTACCGGAAGCGTATTTAACATGCCTTAAGTTGTTTTCGGACTGGTACATATTTTCAAAATTTCTTTGTGGGACCGCTATTAGATAACGCAGAAATGTACGTAGATTAGGTCACTATTAACTAAAAGTTATATCCATTGTTTACCAATATAATGGTATGAAGTGTAGTTCAGAGGGCACGCGATCAAGTGTAGTTTAGATACTTATACATAATATCAAGAGTACATAATGATAAGAGTATGACAAGCGTAACATTCTATGCAGTGAAGGCCAAAACTATGCGATGCGCGCTAACGGCTTACCCCCCCCCCACAAATTTACCCCCTCTCACACCGCCCCTATATGGGAACGTGGTCCAAACGGGGGTCGCTCACTGCTTTGCATAATTACACGTTGAAATTAATAGCGGCCCAATTTGGAGAGTGGGTTTAAGCGTGTATGTTTAACACTTGCATGTAAAAAGCATGCTAAGCGAGTGAGTAACCCCCGTTTGGAACTATGTACCCATATAGGGGCGGTGTGAGAGGGGGTCAATTTGTGGGGGGGGGGGGGTGGTAAGCCGTTAGCGCGCATCGCATAGTTTTTGCCTTCACTGCATAGAGTGTTAGGCTTGTCATACTCTTATCATTATGTACTCTTGATAATATCTTACAATAGTAAATCGTATTCGTATAATATAAACATTCAATTAGAAATTGGCAAAATTTATTTATATGTTTCTGTATACATTACGTAGGAAATCTGTTATTTGATAACATTTGACAAAAATTTTCATTTTGGGTTTCAGCTAATTGTCCAAATAAAACACCGGATCTACAACCTTTCCTAAACCAACCAAAATTTAAACACACAGCACTCGAAATAGCACATCTCGGGCATTCCAATGAACATAAAGACTATTTATTTTATTAAATTTAAATTAAATTAAATTAAATTCACCAAATTTTAACGGGAATTTGCTTTGCCTGATCACTAAAGTTTTAAGTATATATAGAATTAACAGTTCCACTCCGTGCAGGTGGTATTCCTAAACTTAGTTCACACAAGCAGCTTGATGTTGCATTGTGTGCTTAAAATTTCCACCTCTATCCTAAGTGAGATCTCAGAGGTCTAATTTAGGTGATTGCCTTTTTAATGGATGTTCTTTCCTGAGAGTCCAGGTATCAATCGACAACTCTACTACAAATTGAGGAAATGCTCTCTCTCTCTCTCCATCTCTGAATTCTAAAAATCACAGACTTCACCAAACAGAAAGCAGATGGGGTGTTCCTTAGGAACAGATAAATGGTTTATTACCCACTGGAGGACTCCATAAATTAGGCTAAGGTGTGAGATCACTGACAGCCCTCGTATTAATTGACTGTTACTGAGGATAGCACTGTGTTATCCTCTGCTGTGAAGGTTGGTAGGAATTTGAAGTATAAATTAATTTGCTAATCCTGTCTTGAAATGGTTGCTAGCTTGGGTTAATACCGTGGACAAAGGGCCTTTGTTTGGACACTAAATTGGTACAATCAAGAGTAGATGATAGGAAGAATACGACACCCTACCTTCCCTTACTAGCCTTTTCCAGCTTCTATATGTTCGGCACATTAAGGCCAGAATCTTGGGGAAGTCGAAATCGTCATTAAAGTTAACCATGACTCCCCGAAATTTTGGCCTTCATACGCCGAGAATCTGGAAGCTAGAAACGCCAGTGGTACGGTGTCGTACTCTTCCTTTCATTTACTCTTCGTGTATGTTGAGTTCATGAAATGATAAAATAAATTATACATAAAATACAAAAAGATAACCATAACGGTTACGTAAACGATTGTAAACTATTACTAGTTGCATAACTGTAAGAAATTAAGGGGAGGGTCCAAATTTTGGTCATTTTTTCGACTTTTGCCGATCTCGCTGATTTTTACGTATTTCATGGTCCAAACGGTACCTATATTTTAACGAGTTTTTAATATTAAAGTCGTAAGTCGTACGGCTGTTGCGTAATTTCATCTCAAAGTTGAGGTCTCATATGTTAAACATAGGAAACTTAAAAAGTTTCACTTTTTTGGAGTTGTGTCAAAAAATCTGAAAACTGGGCAAAGCTAACCATCCGTGTGTGGTATCAAGAGTCCATAATTTATTCCTTTATATTATTGAAGAAGAGTAAGCCACTAGAGGGCTTCTCTTCTTGGCATTGCGTAACGGTGCTCCGACCACAATACGCGAATGTTCCCCCGTTTGGTGGGGGGGGGGGTATAAAAAAGGTTCCCCGTTTGGTGGGGGGTAGGCAAAACGGGTCCCCGTTTGGTGGGGGGGTCGCCAAGTCAGGCTAAGATTGGATGAATCTGATTGGCTGTTGGCGACCCCCCCCCCCCAAACGGGGACCTCTTTGTCTACCCCCCCCACCAAACGGGGACCCCTCTTGCATACCCCCCCACCAACGGGGACCCTTTTTGCATACCCCCCCCCCTCACCAAACGGGGACCCATTTGCGAATAGAACAAAAACTACCGTAATCCTCTGCTCTACCTCCCAGCAAACGGGGAGGGGCTCTCTGCAATCTGATTGGCTGTTGGCTACCCCCCCCCCCCCCCCAAAAGGGGGACCTGTGTTGTGGTACTCCCCCCCCCCAACGGAGGGGGGTTATGCTTTGTCGAAGAGAGCTACCCTCCACCAAACGGGGGAACATTCGCGTATTGTGGTCGGAGCACCGTTACGCAATGCCAAGAAGAGGAGCCCTCTAGTGGCTTACTCTTCTTCTTATATACAGTGCAATAATGCGCTCTTGGTGGTATCTTTAGAAAGGCCTGGATAAGGTCTGTGATTTGTTGGAATTAAAATTTTGAGTTAGGCTTCTAAAATTTTTTACTAATTTTTCAACATTTAAAATTTGAAGCCATTTTAAAAGTGGGTCAAATTTTAAATATTCAAAAATTGATTAAAAAATTTTGAAGTCCTAAATCAAAATCCTAATTCCAACAAATCACAGACCTTATCCAGGCCTTTCTAATGATACCAGACAAGGCTGGTTAGCAATGCCCAGTTTCGAGATTTTTTGACACAACTCCAAAAAAGTGAAACTTTTTAAGTTTCCTGTGTTTAACACATGAGACCTCAACTTTGAGGTGAAACTACGCAACAACCGTACGACTTACAACTTTAATTTTAAAAACTCATTAAAATATACCGTTTGGACCATAAAATACGTACAAATCAGCGAGATCGGAGAAAGTTGGAAAAATGACCAAAATTTGGACCCCCCCCCCCCAAGTTGCCTCAAAAGTTAAAGCATCTCTATTCTGGAGCATTGGCAATTAAAAGAAATCATTGTGTAGTCTAGTTTCCCTCAAACTCTTCTATCATTTCTATCTTCTATTTGTCCAGCACATTAATAATTCTGCTAGTTACACTAGAAACTAGAAACTAGAAACTAGAAAGCAAGCAGATTGCTGAGCACAACAGTTCTCCGGAAGATGAGGGGCCTAGTGGAACCAAGAACCTCCCCAATCCAACCTAGGTGCGGCCCAAAACCCAGATTGTTGGCCAGGGTAAGATTTTTTGTTGTTTCCGTAAGTTTTGATCAAAAAACACCAAAAAGAGGTTGTAGTAAGCAATCACTGTGCGAGGATGACACTCCATTGCAGCAAACTACGTTTGCCAGCACACTTGTGAAGTAACTCCCAGTACACTACGAAGACACGACTACGACCTTTAAGCGAAACTGAGGTAACGTCAGCATCCAATCAGCCAGGCTTGGGTTGGTGGGAATTTCTGTCCTGGAAAAGTTCAAAGATCGTGGATAGAGATGATTTAATTTTGCCAATCAACTGGGCCGGGTCAAACTGGCACGCAAAATATACATATACAAATATCATTAAGTTTATGTCTTTCCCTAATGCTCATTTTATTTGTCTGTTCAAAATTGGGGTTATAAAAATAGGTTCTGAACAAAATTTTCACCACACATATTGTTTAGTTCCTTTTCCCAGTTCAAAGCATAACCAGACTGTCAGAAAATGCAATGATGCAAACTTTGTAAACAAGTTTGGGTAATAGTGTAGAAAAATTATTAATTAATTGTTATTTCTTAATAAAGGGGGGTCACTCTGCATCCGTGATCTTCGTTTCTCCGCTTCTTGTCTGCATTAAGAAGGACCTCGGAGAGCTACACCATACAGACCTCATGTAGTAACAAAAATAATGAAGCTGGGAAAACTAGAAATTGAGCATCGCATCATTTTTAGATCATTCGGCGGGCAGCTTCGCGGTAAGTTGTTTGTTCCAGCTTTAAACTCACAGATGTCCTAAGAATTGTTATTGGCATCAATATAAGAATACTTGGAATTTGAATTTTTTCAGGAAAACACTCAGAGAAGCTAACTTATACTTGACCTTTTAGAGGTGGCAGAGAATACCCCTCGCCGTTTGTCGACCGGACCGGCATCAGGCAATCGATTTACACAAAGCGATCCCTGTTTCCCCGTTTGGGAAACTGGGCAAAACAGGCTGATTTTGCCCGACTTCCAGACAGGAACCTCTTTTGCTTCCCTCTCTCTGAAAAGGGGACTACTTTCCCCCCACATTTTGAAAATAATCAGAAACTACAGAAATCTCTCGCCAGACCACCTCACACGGGGTCTTCTGTTGAATCCGATTGACAGCTAGGACCCCCACGCCCTTCAGAATTCAGACTAGTTTTGGTATATGCTTAGTCGATCGCCAAGCGTGGAAACGTTCGCGTCCTAAATCGGGCCTCCGTTACCCAACGCAAGAAACCCTCCTGCTACTAAGTTTTTTCTTCTGCTAAATTATAACAGAATTATAAACTCTTGTCCAAAGTTTCCCTCCAACTTGCGTCTAACAGCCACTACCTGCTGTAACAAAATAAGACGATACCCATCTTCAATATACAGAGAAATAAAAATTACTGATGACTTTATCAGAGATCTCAAATGCGCTTAAAAGCCCTAAATTGAAACCCCCTAAAAGCTAATCCATCTACGGTGTTGCTTTGATTTAGGCTTCACGTGGTGGTCTGTTGATTTTAATAAATTTAGAGCCTAATTATTTAGGTTTAAGTCAAACTTTGGACAGGTTCTCAGAAATCCCTGTCTTTCTCGGACCACTCTGTTGTTAGGCTGAAAACATGGTATAAGAAGAAGAAGAAGCTATACATAGCTTATACTCAACATAAATGGTACAAATGGTTCAGAAAAACTTGTAGACCCGTTTCTCTGTCTGTCGTCCTAATTATTATCCTTCCAAAGAAGGGATAATATGTCAGAATATCGTCACAATTTCAGCATGAAAAGCGCCATACCCCCCTCATCCTAGAAACGTTAATAATTAATAAGTTATATCAAAGATTGCTATGGCTATATAGCTGTTGGAAGATAATTTTATTGGACACCAAAAATATGTACAAAGAAATTGCTCCAGAACGAATGATACGTTTTCCAAGACTAATTTATTATCTCAACATCCTTGAAGTGGATACTTTATTTCAGTGAACGTTACAGTTACAGTACGATAAATATTATTTGAGCCTTAGACTGTTATAACAGCGCTGAAATAAAATAAACGAAATAAAAAATTAAATAAATAAATAAAATAAACGTTAAAGTACCGTAAAATTAGTTAACAAGGGCTCTTATATGTATTTTCTAATCTGTTTTAATGTATATAGCCCCATCTTGACGAAATTGGGAACATTTCACGAATGAGCTAAAAGGGAAAAGTCAAACTTGGAGTCAAAGGAGTTAAAAGTTAATTTTTTTAAGTCTACGCTGCTGGACCCAACTCTTTCACGAATAGGTATTTAAATTGACTTCCTTCAGTGCCAGGAAAAATCCGCATATTCAGTGCTATCCGCATAGCTGTGCAAACAAGCAGTCATTGTGTCACATTTTTAACACTAAACTACAAAACTATTGGGCTCGTCCGGGAGTCGAACCCGGGACCTCTCGCACCCTAAGCGAGAATCATGCCACTAGACCAACGAGCCATGAGATGTGAATTTGTCGCAGTAATGTTCAGGAGCGATGACTGCTGATCATATTAGTTTTCAAAAACCTGTCTCACGCTGAACTAAGTAAACTCTACATAATCAGGAATTTTCACATTTAGGAAAACTGAAATTGCAGACAGAAACACGTACCCCAGCAACAGTATTTCATTTGAGTTTTCAGTGTAATGAATTAAGTAAAAAGAACTCAATCCACAAATTATAAAAGACGTTCTTACGTTTTTGGTGATTTGATCGGCCTCTCTTTTTAAAAAACGTATATACATATATCGGGTCTTATCTCGATTACCCCCCCCCAGTACTCAAAATCCTTAAAACTTGACCAAATGAGCTAAAATTTGGTGTGGGTATGTTTTCGACCACGCTGAGTTCAAATATCGCAAAATTTTTCGATTTCGCGAAATTCGATTTTTTTCGATTTCTAAGGGGGGGACCAAGGGAAACCGAAAATTTTTTGATTTCGATTTTGTTGAAAAGATGTGTATAGGGGTTTTCGAGGTCGTACAACACGAATCTGGAGTCCGTTTTTCGTTTCAGCCTTTCGTTAGCTCAGTATAAGCTAAAGATTTAAGCTTAAGATGTAAGCTTATTCTGAGCTAACGAAAAGCTGAAACGAAAAACGGACTTCCGATTCGTGTTCTACGACCCCGGAAACCCCTATATACATCTTTTCAGCAAAATCGAAGACAAAAACTTTTTCGGTTTCCCTTGGTCCCCCCTTAGAAATCGAAAAAAATTGAATTCCGCGAAATCGAAAATTTTTGCGATATTTGAACTCAGCGTGGTCGAAAACATACCCACACCAAATTTTAGCTCATTTGGTCAAGTTTTAAGGATTTTGAGTACTGGAGGGGTAATCGAGATAAGACCCCATATATCTCCTAATTGTTTTGCTACGGATTTTGGTAGTAGTAATAGGTCCGCACCACGGGTAGTTCCTGGGGGGGGGGGGGTGGTGGTGTGAGCGGCGAAAGCGGCGAAGCGGCGAAAGCGGCCTGGTGGAGGAGGAGGAGGCTCAGCTTCAGGGAGGCCGGAACCATGGCTGACCCAAGCTTAAATTTGAAAATTCTCCATTTTAAGTGGGAAAAGTTTATCTATAGGGTTTTCAGGCATGTAGAATTCAAATATGAGCTTAGTTTTCTTGTATTAGCTAAGCTCCGCGCTGCAAGTGACCCTCGCCCGGAACCATGGCTGACCCAAGCTTAAATTTGAAAATTCTCCATTTTAAGTGGGAAAAGTTTATCTATAGGGTTTTCAGGCATGTAGGATTCAAATATGAGCTTAGTTTTCTTGTATTAGCTAAGCTCTGCGCTGCAAGTTACCCTCGACCGGATCCACGACTGACCTATGCTTAAAATTAAAAATTCTCAATTTTATGCGGGAAAAGCTTATCTATAGGTTTTTCAGGCATGTAGAATTCAAACATGAGCTTAGTTTTTCTCTCCAACCTGAGCTCCGCTCTGTACGTGGCTAACAATTTGTGATGAAAATGCAAAGTTTGTTTATTTGAGGTTGGTTGTTAGTATTTTATGAAAAGAGAATTTAAAATTCTCTAGCCAGAGTAACTGGCGGAAAATGTTTATTTCAAGCAATATACAGCAGGGTTTACAAGTGACTACATATTATACAAGGTAAGTCAGATATACAGCAGAAATTTAGTTAATGGTTGCAGTCATAATGATTCCACGGTGTAATGAGCCATTCGGGAATAGTCCATCGTTTACAGGGGTGGTTTCCCAACCATTCCGTAAAGTCCACCGATCGAACGTCGCAGTCCAGAGGCCCCAGCGCATATGCAATGTCAATCCTGGCGGTTCCCATAGATTCGAATATTTCCTGACCTTGTAGTTGAAGTTTCCGTAGACGTGAGTAAACCTTCCAGGTAACGCCCCTCTGTAATGGCTGATCTGGTCCAGGCAAGATCATCATGAGGTCGTGCTGTCCAGATTTCCGCAGTGCCTCTCGAAATAAAATCGAGGCATTGGCTCCGTGTCGATTAAGCGTTGCTATAATATCCATATTTCTTTCATGGTCAGGCGTCCGACGCCTGAGGTCCTCCGCCACGTTGGGAGAAAGTAATCCCACTTCCAATAGATAATCCAATACAGGCTCAGCCTTCATGTCGTTGCAAAATAATACTAAATTGTCGTAAACAAGATCCATAATTCCTAAAACAAAAAATGAAAGAGATTATTGCAAGTATCAACAGATTTGTAATGCCAAGTACTAAGTACTAGGCGGAACCTCCGAAGAGGTTTGTAGTTTCCGTCAGTCAGCGTTCATCCGTAGTTCAATCGTATCCATCCGCAGAATCCGCAGCTTCCTGTTCAGGAACGTAGAACAGAAAGAACTCAATTGCAGTCTTCTTATGAAGAATGTGGGCCACAGTCTGTTTGGGAAAGTCCCTCACATCAGTCAGTCCAATGGGCACCAGTGTTCCAGTTCCGTTGTTGACAATCATAGAGACTTTACGTTTGCCTCTCAAGAGATTGCTTATCCGAGTGATCCAGGTTTCGCTGTCCATTGGGACACGGTCATCAATCTGAATCCATTTCAAACCAAAGTTAGACTCTTGGTGTTCATATGGTTCAATCATTTTAGTAGCTTTATGTAAGTTTATTCAATGTCTGAATACCTTTATATTAAAATACCAATCACTTTTATTAATTTCGTTGTTCCTCTAGTTAAGCTACTTACTATTTGATGTGAATGGCCGTTAGATGAAGTTGTGGACGGCCTTGAAACCCTGACGACTGAAACAGTCCTGTCTTGGTCACCCAGTCCTTGTATAGGATATGAGAGCAGGAATCTGATATCAGTAGAAACATCAGGCTATCTTCAGTCCAATCCGGGAAGTGAGCCACCAGAAAGCTCTTCACATTGGATCCATCAATCAAATCATTTTCCATGGCACCGATGGTTGCTTCCACACATCGCATTCTGTTGGCATCGGCAGCGTAATCTTTGCTTATTTCAAATTCCATCTTTACTTTTCTAGCTTTAATTTTGTTTATAATATTGAAATGAGCGTCTTCCTTTTATTAATTTCCATCTACAAATTCCAACTAAGATGTTAGCCTTTAGGCAAATAGCCAGTTAGGCGGATGTTTTAGCCATTTAGGCGGATATTTTTTACAATTTTTTAATATTTTTTATACAATCCTTTTCTCTTTTCATTTTTTTTTCTTTTATCCTTTATTCGTTTATTTACAACAATTACATTACATACTACAATACAAGACAAGTCAGTTTACTCATTAAAAGTTAAAAAGGTTTCCTTCAGTTGGTGGGCTCGGTGACGGGCACATTGAATGTTCTTCTTGGTGAATCGCATTCTTTTGTGAGTTCCACAGCAGGGGACACCCTCCACACATGGCATGTTGGGAAAAGCAGGGTAGTCCAGATGATAACCGGCCTTCAGCTCAGCCAATGAAAATGCCTGCACCAGCAATTTGTGCTGGGCAGTCCCTTTGGTGATCACCACCTTTGCCCCTTTCTGTTGAATGACCGCACAAACCCTGGCCAGAACCTCCATTTTCGTTGCCAGCTGTGGTGAATCCACCCAGTTCAGTCCGTTCATCGATCTGGCCCGATAAAATGAAGCCTTCTGCTTTTCAGTCAATGAGTTGAATGCCACAGGAGCCCGGGTCCTATAGGTTTCTTCATAGGTACCACCATCAGGGAACAGCACCAGGACCGAAACCTCCATCACCACCTCCCCCATTTCATGAATTCCATCAGAAACCACCGTTACAAAGGCAACAGTAAAGCTAGCCATAACAAACCAATTCAGAGACAATAGCAATTCGAACTGAAAACTTTAAACGTTTATAATGCCCTCATTTGAGTTTTTAAAAGTCACCTGCCGTTTTACACCTGCTGTTTTGCACCTGCCCTTGAAGTTTAAATTTCAATTGAACTTAAATGAGGGAGCAAGTCATACATGCTGACGTAATTATCACTAGTGTCCATGACCTCTACCTCAGAAGCCATAGTGTTCATGACCGCTACCTCAGTAGCCATTGGACTAGTGTCCATCATTTCTACTTGACCATTGTCCACTCTGGTCTGTACCTCATCCAATTTTGATT
>JASAND010015992.1:0-18655 GCA_030248195.1 Trissonchulus latispiculum
ATTAAGGAAATCCGCTCAAAGCTAATATTTCGACGTTTAGTTGATTTTATTCGTCCAGCCCCACTGTTATCTCTGGTAGATGCTTGCTTTCGAATGTTTCTTAAACTTTCATTTTTCAAGGGCAGAATTCTGTTTTTATCTTTATTTGTATGCCCACATAGCTTATACGTATATTTGACTTATTTTTGCTTCAGGTTTATTTGTGGGTCCTGAACTCCGAGGAAGACTATGAGAGAGCCTTTCGTTTGGGCGCTTCCGGAATCATGACAGATTTTCCAACGAAGCTTTCGCGATTTCTGGATCGCCATCCAGAATATCTGTGTCGGGCAAAGCGCAATTCCGTTTCCAAAGGATAATTCTGACTTAGCTATTATGATCGCTAGACAAAAGCATTGAACAATTTGTGGAGCCTTTAAGAAATGCGTATACTCGTATGAAGTAAAGATTTTATTGCTTTAGGAAAGTTTATACTATCAACGTAGATATTTGTGTGATAGAAAAAATTTTGGAAATGTTAATGCTTTTGAGATGATTAACTGAGTTTACTGAACGCAAAGCATAATGATTATGTTGACTGAAAGCTCGCTAAGATAGTGTAAACTTACACACATACGTAGTTTGGCTATGACTATGCTTTTGTTTTGTCCTGCAGCTTTTCGTAGAAAACTGATACAATTGTATGTTGTAGCTTTTACAGCACTCAAAGTTTTGTTAACACAGTAACTTTGACTTTGACATGATCAAGATGTTTGTTAGGCAAAATTGTTCGCGAGTCAACGGTTTCAATACTTTTGTTGTTATGATTTCAAAAGTGATTGAGAGCAAAAACCAGTGTTGTTGGTTATGCATTTTTGGTTGTGTTTGATTTGATCACGGATTGATTACAGTTGTGTCATCACGGTGATAAATAAGCCAGGATTTGCATTTAATAATGCTATGCTACTGTATTTTCTATCGACATAGGGTAGCATGAGGGTGTTAGCAAAAGAGGGTATTTATTAATATATTTGTGTTCTGTGTTGTATTTTGTTTGTATCACCCACCACGCCATTCTACAGCCCAGTGGCCTGTCATGTCCGGTGTAATATTTTGTAGTGCCAAGTTCGTTTCCATTTGTTTGTGTGTTGTAACTTGTTCCAGTCCGTTTCATCAGTGTCTGTTCGCTGTGTAGTTGTTTTGGAGACTGCAACTCTTTCTGATATTTATTTTGTGTTCATGCTGATCTGATTGTACTAATAAAGTAAGGCGTGTGTCTTGTGTTCTTGAATAATATGAGCGAGCGAGTTCTTTGCGTTGAATATTTCGGTAACAAGGTAGTGAGAGACGGCGTCTGCTGTACAAGTAATCTTGAGGTGTAAGCGATTGATCAATTGGATACATACGTCTAAACGCAAAGACATGCTTCAGCATGATAAGCGAAGCGGGGTGATACTCCGTTAGGCGCACACCTTACAATTTTTCGCAGTTAACAGAAATGCTCTACTCCGGTAGGCGCACACCTTACAAAACTGAAGGTTTACTGGAAAACGCTCTACTTCGGTAGGCGCACACCTTACTAAATTGAATGTTTACAGTAAAGCGTACTACTCCGGGAGGCGCACACCTTACAAATAGTGATTTCTTGTCGTCGCTGATATGTACTAACCTGTTAAGATTTAAACACAACTCCATTGAAAATGTAAGTTCCGCCTTTGTTTCGTCAATTCTAAAAGATATCTACAATTAGGGGGGTCCCATTTGGGGTGATTTTGTCGACTTTCTCCGATCTCGCTGATTTTTATGATATATGCAATTTTATTGTCCAAACGGTATATCTTAAAGAATTTTTAATTAACAGTCACTGCGGAATTAGAATTTAAAATTAGGCCTTTGAAATTTTGTAATTAACTTTTGAAGATTTAAGATTTATACCAACAGCATTAATTTGATGTATAATTTATTAATTTATTTTTATTATGTATAATCTAAATACTACCTAATGGTTACTATTTGCTAATACAAAAGTTGCTCCAACAGGTTAGTACATATCAGCGACGACAAGAAATCACTATTTGTAAGGTGTGCGCCTACCGAAGTAGAGCGTTTTACAGTCTCAGTTTTGTAAGGTGTGCGCCTAACGGAGTATCACCGCGAAGTTGAACCAAGAGTACATAATAACTAAGAGTGTGACAAGCGTCACGCTCTTAGTTATCAAGCAAAAACATCATCTGCACAATAACATCTGCATAATAACCCCCCCCCCCCCACAACTGAGTATGTGCACTTCAAATATTTTTGCCCGCTATGCCTACGTTCTAAAGCTCAACAACACAACTAGTCAGTTGGTTCAATGTGCGTCTGTAGCGAGCTTTAGAACGTAGGCATAGCGGGCAAAAATATTTGAAGTGCACATACTCAGTTGTGGGGGGGTCAGCCGTTATTGTGCAGATGATGTTTTTTGCTTGATAACTAAGAGCGTGACGCTTGTCTGTCACACAGTTATTATGTACTCTTGGTTGAACTTAGTGTCGGCTCGTTCGTGATAGCAAGAGTACATGATGCATAAGAGTATGACAAGCTGTATGCGCTAATCTTATATGTCTGCTACATCCGCAGGTTGCCCTCTATAAATCAAGCCCCCATCACCCAGCAGGGTTTTTTGGTTTTCGGATTTGCGTCAACCTTGCGTCCCGCTAAGTTTAAGTTGCGTCCAGGTAGAATTTTTGTTTTATCGTGTTTTCTGTGCAAAAATTGTTTTATTTTTAGAAATTTCGACAATTCCTTTAGTGTAAACTATTTACACTATTTAGAAAGTTGATGCTGCTTAAAATGAACGATACAAGGGTAACTATAGAATATAGAAGCGGCCAATGTACACGGCGGGGGGTCTGGGGGCGGAGCCCCCAGAAGTTGAAGAATATTTTGCAATTCCAGAATAATCCGTAATGGAAATGTTTAAAAAGATTTTATTTGGCACTTGTTGCATCTAACGCAATACCTATCTACGTAATTTTCAATATTATTGACACACATTCCGATATTACAATGTTATAATATAGTTAAACTAATTAAAGTATTAAAAATTAATGAAAAGTTTAGGAATAGCATTGAGAAAAAAGGTAGTAAATATCAAACATAAGTAGTATAGGGAGGTAAAATGGTGAAGAATTAGGGGGGGGGGGTTTATGTGGCTGTGGACCCCCTTGTGAGGTGGTATGTGGACCCCTTTTGGGAGGGGGTTTTTGGGGTTGTGGACCCCCCTTTTTTAGGGGTATGTGGACCCCTTTTTGGGAGGGGGTTTTAGGGGTATGTGGACCCCTTTGTGGGAGGGGGTTTCTGGGGTTGTGGACCCCTGTTGACCCATGTCCGGAACCACGGTCGACCCAAGGTCAAATTTAAAGGTTGACCATTTTCGCCCGGAAAACTTTATCTAGGGGTAACTTTGTGTCGAGGATTTCAAAAATGACCTTCGTTTTGAGCTAGGATCAAAGCTCCATGCTGACCCATGTCCGGAACCACAGTCGACCCAAGGTCAAATTTCAAAGTTGATCAATTTCGCCCGGAAAACTTTATCTAGGGGGTTTTCGGGATCCAGGATTTCAAAAATGACCTTTGTTTTGAGCTCGGATCAAAGCTCCGTGCTGTGTTGCGTGCTGTACATGACCGGTCGACCTAAGGTCAAATTCCAAAGTTGTCCATTTTCGTCCGGAAAACTTTCTCTGGGGGGTTTTCAGTGTCGGGGATTTCAAAAATGACCTTTGTTTTGAGAAAGAATCAAAGATCCGTGCTGTGTTGCGTGCTGTACATGTCCGGTCGACCCAAGGTCAAAATTTAAACTTGTCCACTTTCGCCCGGAAAACTGTTTCTAATGGGTTTTCGGGGTCGTAGAATCTAAAACTGGCCTCAGAATGTGGCTCCTCTGGGTGACCAATGGTCAAATATGTTTTGGAGCATTTTTGGGGTTACAACTGTGAACAAAACTAACACTGCTTGCCCATAGCGGCGGATGTCTTTTATTTGACAAAAACACTGCACAACAAAAGACTGTACAACAAAACCCTAGACAACAAACATGATGTACAGCAAAACTACTGTGCAACAAACGCCCTACAGAAACAAAACTACTTATTGTAACAGAACTGCACAACGAAACTAATGTAACATCAAAACGTTGATGAAACCAATAATAAAGTCAAATCACTGATTGCAGTTCAAAAATTCTCGAATTAGCTGAGCAGCTTTGTGTTCGGAGCAATGTCGTCGGTATCGCATGGACTTAGCGCTGTGAATGGCACAGCACGGCAGTGCTTCTACATCGTCCATGTGTGACGGATATTCCATGTCAATCTCGGCGTCATAAATCTTAGTGTTCAAGTCATTCCACAGAGTAGCGTGATGCATCCATTTGTACAAAGCAAGGCCCTTGGTTATTACCGCGTCCACCCGACGTTGTCGCATAAATTCACAGACTCTGTCCATCACCTCCCAATTCGCCGGTACACTATCATTAGAGTTCCATTCAAGCCCATTCTGCGATCTAGCCACGTGAAAATATGCTTGTTGGCGAGGTGTCAACTGTTGAAATGGCACGGGGGCTCGAACGTGATAGGTTTCTTGAGCAGTATTTCCACAAGGAAAGCGTGCCACAACCGTTATTTCCATGGGTACTTCACCCATATTGTGAATAACATCACAAGTCATAGTAGCAAAACCAAACGATTTCATAGCCGCCGGACTGTAGTAGTGCAAAATTCAAACTGACTGTTTTCTAATTTGAATCCCGTAGGGAAGACATATAGACATAATTGCTTTAGCCTAGTTTAAAAGTAATTGCTGTGCCATGCACATATGTTTTGAGACTACCTATGCCAACAGGCGGAAACCTCTTGAATGAGGTTCGTTGATGAATATTCTTTTTAAGTAGAGTCCTTGATGTAGGTTACGTACAGCTCCACCATAGGTTTCTTGTTAAGCATCATAGCGACTTCCCGTTTAGGGAAGTGCTCAACATCTGTCAATCCGATTGGTACCAAGCTGCCGGTGCCGGTGTTGACAATCATTGACACTTTGCTCTTTCCATTTAGGAGCTGCTCCAGTCTTCCGAGCCAGCTTTCGCTGTTCATCAGCACTCGATCATCAATTTGAATCCAAATCAAACCAAAGTTTGAATCTCTATGTTCGTAGGCATAAATCATTGTGGTTGTTTGCTGTCTTTTGTAGCTTACAATCTCCAATGCGTCAATCCTTTATATTAACTCAATCTTCCTTTGTTCCTAGATGTTGCTCAGTTGTGCGCCAAACATATTTTATTGTGCTCCGAGCATACTTCATTGTGCTCTGAGCATATTTTGTCATGTTGAAAGGATATCGCAATGTGCTCCAGCTGATATTTGTGTGTGTGTGTGTGTGTGTGTGTGTGCGCGTGTGTGTGCGCGTGTGTGTGCGCGTGTGTGTGCGCGTGTGTGTGTGTGTGTGTGTGTGTGTGTGCGCGTGTGTGTGTGTGTGTGTGTTACATGGAATATCCGCCGCACATGGACGATGTAGAAGGACTGCCGTGCTGTGCTATTCACAGCGCTAAGTCCATGCGATACCGACGACATTGCTCCGAACACAAAGCTGCTCAGCTAATTCGAGAATTTTGGAACTGCAACCAGTGATTTGACTTTATTATTGGTTTTATCAGCGTTTTGATGTTACATTAGTTTCGTTGTGCAGTTCTGTTACAGTAAGTAGTTTTGTTTGTGTAGGGCGTCTGTTGCACAGTAGTTTTGCTGTACATCATGTTTGTTTAGGGTTTTGTTGTACAGTCTTTTGTCGTACGGTGTGTTTGTCAAATAAAAGACATCCGCCGCTATGGGCAAGCAGTGTTAGTTTTGTTCACAGTTGTAACCACAAAAATGTGCTTGACCACGGGTCATCCACAGGAGCCACATTCTGAGGCCATTTTTAGATTCTACGACCCCAAAAACCCCTAGATAAAGTTATCCGGACGAAAGTGGACAAGTTTAAATTTTGACCTTGGGTCGACCGGTCATATACAGCACGCAACACAGCAGGGATCTTTAATTCTAGCTCAAAACAAAGGTCATTTTTGAAATCCCCGACACTGAAAACCCCCCAGAGAAAGTTTTCCGAACGAAAATGATCAACCTTGAAATTTGACCTTAGGTCGGCCGTGGTTCCGGACATGTGCAGCACGCAACACAGCACGGAGCTTTGATTCTAGCAAAAATCTAAGCTCATTTTTGGATTCTACGACAGCAAGTTACCCCTAGACAAAGTTTTTCCAGCGAAAATGATCAATTTTCAAATTTGACCTTGGGTCGACCGTGGTTCCGGGTTGCACGCAACACAGCACGGAGCTTTGATCCTAGCAAAAATCTAAGGTCACTTATGAATTCTACAACCTCGAAAACCCCCTAGATAAAGTTTTCCGAATGAAAATGGACAAGTTTGTAATTTGACCTTTGGTCGACCGCGGTTCCGGACATGGGTCAACAGGGGTCCACAACCCCAATAGAAAGGGTCCACATAAAACCCCAAACAGGAGGTCCACATACCCCAAAAACCCCCTCCCAGAAAGGGGTCCACAACCACCTCAAAAAGGGGGTCCACAACCCCAAAAACCCCCTCCCAATTTTCCTCCACAACCTCCCCCCAACTTTCCTCCACAACCACCAAACCCCCCCCCCCCCCCCAATAAGCCTCGATTTTACCTCCCTATACTACTTTAGACAAACAATAATCCGTGGCCAACGAGAACTGCGAAGCATTCTACTTCTAATTGAGACAATTTTCCTAAAATTGTGAGTATTTCTTGATACCTATTCCAAGCGAGAAAATGACACAATCTTCAGGTAGTCTCCACGGATTACAGACCCACTTCCCGCCATCTGTCGCTTTACCAACTTTCACCTAAAAATAATAGTTAATTATGCCTTTGCTAAAGGCATTTCCGTAGCCAAAGCATGACGTAAGGACACGGGTTGCAGACTGAAGATCCCTCTAGAGACTATTAGTACACAGGCGCGGTGGAGAATCTTATTCATCGGGTTAATTAATTATAACTCTAATTAGGTTAACGTAATTAGAAAACTAATTCGACAAGTTTGTAACATGTATCTGCTCTTTCCAATGATACAAAAATTGTTGCATAAAACAATGTAGTTTGTAGTAATGTAGTCTGTAACAATTTTTATATCATTGGACTGCAGAAACAATGCTACAAATTTTGTCGAAACAGTCTTTAATTGCGTTAATTAATTAAAATTAATTAAATTAATGAATTAAATTACTAATAAGATACCTATCATAAGCCTAAGGTTAATTAACGAGTCAGCGAGCAGACACACGTTTGGATGAATGCATGTATGTAAATATGTTTCAAGGTGGGACCCACCCCCGAAAGTTTGGGAAGGGGGTGTCCCGACTCCAGAGTTAACGAACCGAGCATACCCAGCATGTTTAGCACATAGTAGTGTAAGAGTTTATACACTTAATCAATTATGTACTCTTTCTGTTACCAATCGTTCAAGAGAAAAGAATGTGCAACGAAGGGTCTCCATGTCATGGTCAAAAAACGATCAACTTTTTGATCAACAATCAACATCAACTATTTTGCTAAAAAGTTGTAGGGTCACTGAACGCGAATCAGAAAATCGTTCTTGGATCCGACTTTTCGGTTTGTTCAGGACAAGCTTAACATGTAGGCTTAACTTTTAAGCTGGCTTCTAGAAAAAACTGGAACCTCTTGAAAATCTTAGAAATTTAAATTTTTTTATAATTTTAAGTTTTTGTCACAGATCGATCAGAAATTAGAGATGAAATCAGGCCCGACTTTCCGCCCGGCTCGGCCCTGTTCAATTTCTAGGTCTGCCCGGCCCGGCCCGGCCCTGTGTTACAAATTTCTTGCCCTGGCCCGGCCCAGCCCTGTGCCGTTTTAATCTCCGCGGACCGGCCCGGCCCTGAACAGTCCTGATTTTTTAAGAACTTTTCTATGAAGTGTTTTGAAGTTACTTGAAGTGAAACGTGTTGTGGTTTTGAAATATTTGGAGTCTGAAGAAGCCCTGCGTAACGAAAATTTTAGCATCCCATCGTACTAAGGAAATTAATCGTAGATGTAACGAAAATGGAAAATTTAATAAGCTGAAAATGGTGTTTTGAAGGCTCTACTAAAAAGCTCTAACTATTCATGAAATTCCCTTTCTAACGAGACCAAGATCAGCATTCTAGGTGCCCCCGGTCAAAAGTTACGCTGGGAGCATGGAGTTTTGAGCTGTAAGAATTGTGTGTGTTCGGCGAGAATAACAAGAGTATTGAGAAAGCGCTGGGTTCTTTAAACTGAGGTCAATTAAAAAGCTCTTGCTAATGCAGTTCCAGGCTATTAGAAAATGTAAGAATTTTGTGGTATGGTTCCTTAAATCAAAAGCTATACTGGGAGCAGATTTGCGAAGTTGTCTTTTAGAACGAATGAAATCTGCATGAGCGGTGGCTGGCTGGGTCCGCCTCAACTTGTGTGGATTGGAGTTATTTTCAAACACTTTAACAAGCAGGTCTTTAGTCCCAAGAAGCCTCCCAAGTTTCGTAATCAAAAATTACCTCCTAAAAACAGAAAGCACGCATACAAAATAATACGATACGTTTTGTACTTGTATTTAGCTAGGTTTGTACTGTTAATAGTATGTTTTAGTATTTCTGTCTGTAGTTGCTTACGTACGAATTAATGTACCTTATTAATTGTGGGTTCATAATTACGTTTATAATTGTATCTGTTTGTAAAGGAAATCCGTTCACCATACGTTGAGGCTGAGATTAGTTCGTTTTCTAACCCCTTTAATTTTGCTGCATCCATCGAATGGGGTTCATCTACAGGTCCCTACTATTGAGTTATGTGTGTGTGATGTGTGTGAGTGAAGGCCAGCAAAGGCCAGCCTGAGTGTCTAGCATTGAGTCTGCGTATGTGTGAGGCTCAGCGCTACCTTTTCACGTCCCTGGACTGATATCATACGCATAGGTCAGACAGAGGGGAACCCCTCTGAAATTCAGGCACAAGTCACCCCTGAAAGAAAGAAAAGAAAGAAATTAACAAGTAATAGTAACGAATAGGTAATAATAGGTCTCTAGCTAAGTTTTAGATTAGGTAGAAGTTTCTAATAACTTAGGTACTGCTTATTTCATCTTGGGCTTCCAGGCCCCCTGTCCGTATTACGATTTCTTCTCCTTCCTTCTTCTCTAGTTTCTTCGTCCGCCTGTCGGTCTGCCTTTGGATTCCTCATTTGCTTGGCAAACAAACTTCACGTCTTTAGAAATCAGCTTCAGGACAAAGGTCCTTGAAAACAAAGACGCCATAAAAGTTTAGGGCCAGGGCTGTTGAGGTACTTTGGGCCACTCGAAAACGGACCCAAAGCCATAAAAAATTATGTAACTAAGATGACAAACAGCCCAGGCGCAAATTCAAAAGAAGGAGGCTGGGTCTTCCTTTTCAAATCAACCAATGACGAAA
Source organism: Trissonchulus latispiculum (assembly GCA_030248195.1). Lineage (NCBI taxonomy): Eukaryota > Metazoa > Nematoda > Enoplea > Enoplida > Ironidae > Trissonchulus > Trissonchulus latispiculum. The sequence continues at coordinate 9,482 of JASAND010015992.1, forward strand.
GGCGATCATGAAAGCAACCAATCATCGAAAGATGATTGCAAAAGACACGAGGAAAAAGTTAACCTGAGAGCAAAATTGTAAACTCCAGTCAGTCTGTGATTTGGGGTTAGTGACGAGCGGTCGTCTGTCTTCTCTCGCGTGGTCTAAATTCTGGGGGGAAAATCACAGACATCCCATGAGTTGTTCTGTTGGGAGAGGTTCTGCCTCTCCCCTTCTAGGATACCCCCTTCAAAACTTTTCTCCCACTCGGACCCTAGGTTGGGATTGGGGTACACCTTGGGTGGAAGGTTAACCTAAAATGGGGTTGGGCTTCAGAAGCCCAGTTTCAAAATCCTCCCTCTAGGATGAGCGGTCCCACTACCTTCTAGGATTTATAACTCTTGTAAGTGCGAGTCTAAAAACACCTAATCGGACCTTGAGTCCCTCTCTCGAGACATTATACGTTCAAATCGGGCCCTCGCCGCCCTAGATTATTTGACATCTCTATTGCTTTCATGATTGTACGCTAATATCAGTTGATATTAGCTGGATTTCCCTGAATTTCCTGAAGAGGAAATTCAGGAGTGCGTCATTGGTGGGGGATTTCCAATGGAAATCCCCTCAACTTGTTTTCCTAACGTTAAAAGACAAGATTTCCACCAAAACCTTCTCTTTTTCTCTTCACGTTTGTCGAAAACGTCTAAAAGAAGAATTTTAATCCATCTAATCATCTTTCCTAATTTCACAAGTTCTCGCTAATTTTTGCTCAAAAATCCTGATCCTGGGTAGGTCTGCTGTTTCCGAGTCAGAATTAGCAAACTTTCACCTTTGTCCTGACGAAATCCAGTTAATATCGCTGAATCCGGGTTAAAACCGACAAGGTTTTAACCCATTTGATTCAGTTCTAGCGAGTGCCGCCTTCGGGCCTCCGATCTCTTTCTCTGCCTCGCTGCGATTCTTCTGCCTCTCTGCTTCCGCCGTTCCGTGATCTCTCCGGATCCCGGATCAACGCCTGCCTGCTCTACTGCTGTCCGGATATCAGTCCTCCCCGGTTCTGCCTGCTGACCTTCCAGTGTGAGTGCATCCTTGGATCACCCCTGGCCTTTCCTCCCTGGTTCTTCTGTCTCTGTGCTGCTCTGTCCGGATTCTCTTGGTTCTTTGCTCTGCCAAAGTGCGTAAGACTCTCTCTCCCAAATTACGGCGCTTTGCCGGTTTCAGCATCTCTCTCAGTAGAATCCTGTGCCGTAGCTGATTTGAGAGCCATCCTCTGGCTTAGGGACACACCTTTGGAAATCTAGGTCTGTCATATCTGGGATTGGAGTGTGGGTTGGCTGTTCAGTTGATCCTATTGAAGAATTCGAAGATCCTTGCCAAAACCGTTGACTTTTAACTGTTTATTTTGTATTGAAAAATGTATACTCTCTCTCTGCCTAAAATTGTCAGTTCTTTGATCTGCTCTGTTTTGACTTGCTCTGCTGAATCTGCTCAAATTCTCTCTCTCTAAAGTTCAAACAAATCTAAAGTTTACAGGTCGTCCTCTTAGCAGAGGATAGAATAGTTATTAGTTTTCTGCTGGTGCGTATTGCTGGTAACTATTCGTGACCTGGGATTGGGTGGACTTGTGCACACTTTTCAGGTACATATAGGGAGCATATAGGGAACTTCCCCCCTCCTCGACCCCGGAAATCAAATCATTGTGTGACTGCGAATCAATTCGCAGTCTGAGAATAGCGAGTACTGGTTAGGTGAGTGTGACTGTGTGAGTGTGTGCGGCAACCAGTAGGCTAAAATATTAATCTAACCAAAATTTTACTAGGTTTCAGCTCTAGTTCTTCTTCTGCTAAGACTTCGAAGTAGGGACCTGTGACTGATCATAGATTTGGGTTTAGTTGTTAGGCGGTGAACGGATTCCTCTTGTATCAGTTTTTGCAACAGATTTGTAGTGTGCTTGATCTTGTTTGTTTGTGCTGTTTAATATTGAGGTAACTTGACATAGTAAATAGTTGATTAGGATCAGAACTTAAGTCGTTGTAGTTGGTATTAGATTGGATAGGAAACCGCTGAGTCGACGATATCTGGAAAATAGATCAGTCTGGAGCCCATTGAGTTTGTCTACGGAGACGCTGACGACGAAGGAAATCTTAGCGATATTAGTGAGCCTGAGAACCAACTGAATTTGCCGTTTCATCAGTGTCCTGAGTGTCACAATCAGTACAGTTTTAGCATCCTTTTCCTAGTTCACGAGGGTAGTTCTCTAGTTGAGCCTGAGCATTCGGAGGTAACCTTCTATTGCAACTGTTCTCAGCCGTGGAATCGTGCTGAGATTGAAGCTTGGACTGTTGATAGCGAGCCCGAAGGAAGCCCTCATACGGAGCCCTGGTCTTGCGTGTTCGAGTGTGATAGTTGTTCTGACTTTAAGGTTCTCTTCTGTTGCGCAGTGACCCCTGGTACGGATCCGTGGGTAGCAGTTAAGCATCGCAACTGTTCCCTTGATAAGTACTGGCCTTGAGGCACTAGTGAACTCACGTACCCTACAGGCGGACCGTCTGGATTAGGTTAGACCCACACTAGGCTAGCTTGATCCTTAGACCTAAGAGTTGATCCCAGCATCTTCTCGCTGTCTGCCTCTGTGTAGCAAGGAATTTCGGACCCCTGGATTTCATCTCTTTGTTACATAGTGCATCATAGAGTGATGTTCCGGAAATTGCAGACAATCTGTCTTTTTCGTTGAATTTTGCCCATGTTTTGGCTTGCACAAAATCACTAGTTGCGTCCACGGGCTGCGGCATCAAATTAGTGAAAAATCTAGGAAGTCCTGCAGTTAGCTTTATAGTGTTATTAGGTCTTCGAATTGTATGGAAAAGCAACCATAGGCCCAAACTACAGGTTAAGACAGCAATTAACGCAGAGCGCTTTTGGACGTATTTTCGATAAGAGGCTTCCATTTACGATTTAAGCTACAACAGATAGTTGGTACAAATAGTGAAGATTAGAGCCAATGCTTAGAAATAAAAAGGTTCTACGTAACGAACCAGACCTGAAGTATTAATGCTTGATGTTGCGGTTTATATCTTCAGCGTACCCCAAATTTTGTAATGGAAACAGATGTGCAGCCCGACACACTTTGACGACATAGTTGACAACCTTAAGCTTGCAATGTTAGCTAAATCTTACGCAGCTAAAAACTTACTGGAAAAATGGACTTCAGATTAGTGTTGTGCGACCTAGAAAACCTTACATGCACAACTTTATTTATCAGAATTGCGGATTACAAACTTTTGGGTTCCGTTAGTGTTGTGCACCAAACCGACCGATCCAGGTCCACAGTGGGCAGGCAGAGTGGTCGGTGACAGGTTTTGCAAACTGGCTACCGTCTGCCTGTATCTTATACTTTTGCTTGTATTTCGGAAATCCGTCGAAACGTAGTACCGGCTGGCCGGCCCACGATAAATCGGGCCGTCGAACAACACTACCCTCTTTCGTTTAGCCCAGTTGGTCAAGTTTTAAAGGTTTGATAGGTGCGAGACAAGATCCGACAAAATTAGCATCATAGCAATAAAGAATAAACAAGGGGCTACTATTTTTCAATTTTTCAACAAAAAACTAGCTGAATCTCAGAAAAATTTTCTAGTCGGTAGCTGTTCTTGTTGGCACAGGGTGCGTGAAGATTAGAAATTTGTCAAACAGCCAAACGTGTCGTTCTGCTTGACACAGTGCTAAAAATGACAGTACCACGAAATACGACGAAATTACGACGAAATTACGACGAAATTTTCTTTTTCGTTTTCGTATGTTTAACCAACAGTGACGATAGGTAGCGTATTCTGCCTAGTGCAATTGGCCTGTCAGATGCTCGGTACATTCAGGTCGAAATCTGCGGAGGGGCAAGAACAACACGTTAAGAAACAGTTTACCATGTGATTATATGCATTTGAACTAAAATGAATCTGATTGGCTAGTCTCCTATCTTATATATGTCAAAATTATATGCATAAAATAACTCCCCAGAGATCTCGGGGAGGCAGGCCATTTGCACTAGGAAGCGTACTTTTCCTTTTATCTATTCTCGTTGTGGGTTGACATTGTTGGGTGTGCGAAGTTTCCCGAACCAACATGTCTTGTTTCGCAGACCACTGATATCTACATGAATAAAACAAAAAATCTCCACCTGAGTTCGATCCCCGCCTGAGGCCAAAAAGCAAATTTTATTTGGTTCTTTTAATTATACCTTTTTATTGTATTTTAAGTATTGTTAAATTATTAATTTAAAAGCTAATTTGTAGGCAGTGGAACAGATAAAGCAAAAGGCGGTGAAATGTTTTAGCCTAATCAGCAGTGGGAAACTCTTAACTTAAAGGCCTCCAAAGCAAGGCTTGCAATTTAGCAGTCAAAACATTTGAGTGTAAGTGGCAGCAACAGTTAACGATAAAACGGAAACAAACTCCAACCTAAAGAGAAAAATTTAATTCAAAGAGCTAGCATGAATTTTCACTGTTTTTCACACAAGGTAAACAAAACAAAAACTTGTGATTTTAAATTTCTAAGTTACAAAGATGCTGCAAAGCTGCTATGAGATAGGGATTGAGCACTGAAATCTGCGGAAGACAAACGTTGGCGCTGCCTGTCAAAAACCTAATTTTTCCGGTGTTTTGCCCTAAGTTTGGGGCGAAGGGCGGCCGAAGGCCGCCGAAAAACTGGATTTTTCCGGTTTTTTACCGGAAAAATCCGGATTCTGGGGGGGGGGGTGAGGGATAGAGACCTTCAATCAGGCCCGTAAGCCCGGCCCGGCCCGGCCCGCGAGTGAAACTTTCCCCCTAAGGTGAAACGGGCCGGACCGGACCGGGCAGGAAAAATTTGGGTGCGGGCCGGGCCGGGCCGGGCCGAGTACTAGAACGGGCCGGGCTTCGGGCCTGGCCTGCTATTTTCATTTGAAGGTTTTGTCTTCTTTTTAGTTTCGGCAATTTATATAGGAGATTTTATTCTTTTCCAAATATAATTTTGAATAATCATTGCTCTTTCATTGCTCTTTTATTCCGATCTGACTTGATTTACTTTCTCTTTCAGAGTTACTGGCGTATATACTTAGCTCATTTGCGTTTATTTAACTTAACTTTTAGCTAGAATTTGAACATTAGCATCTGAAATTTAGTTATTTATATAATTATTTTTAATATGTATACCTTCTTCCTTATACCTTAATTGCAAGTTATATTTGAATCATCGAAACTGGTCAGTCAGTGAATTCTTCCCTATAACCAATAACGGAACCGGTGACTGTTCTTAATCGCTCTAAATAAACGTGAGCTACGAGAAATCGTTTAAAAATGGTATCTGCGACGAGGAATAAAACTATATGCATTTTAAACCCTTACTTTTATTTTGGTTAACGACAGAAAATTAGCAAAAACGGGCCCGGGCCGGGCCGGTCCTAACTTTTGAGCTTACGGGCCGGGCCGGGCCGGGCCTAAGTTGGAGCGGGCCGGGCCGGGCCGGGCCGACGTCGAAAATTTTTCAAACGGGCCGGGCCGGGCCGGGCCGAGGTGAAATTTTTACGGGTCAGGCCGGGCCGGGCCTGAAAATTCAGGCCCGTGAAGGTCTCTAGTGAGGGAACCCCTCTGGGGGGATGAGCTCAGGTCGGGGGGGTGATAACCCCCCCCCCCCCCCCCCAAGCACACGTATGGACACCACCCACCCAAATTTGCCAGACCCCACCCTCAAAATTTTAAAAACTTTGGCTCAAAATTAAGGCAAATTTATAATTTTTCGCAAAGATTCCATTTTTTTCCCGAAACAATGACCAAATCAGTTATAAATATGGCTAATTTTCGGTTTTAATCGCGTTTTTAGCAATCGCTCGTTTTTCCTTAAATTTCGGACGTAAAATTTTACCCCCTCGCTCAAATTCGATTTTTCTGGACCCCACGCCACCGAAAATCGGCTGACCCCACCCACCTTAATTTCGACTACCCCACCCTCAACTTTTTCTCAAGGTACACCTATGATTGCAAAACAAAACTTGCAGCTTTACAAGAAAGACCTGTAATTTTACTGGACTGTCCTGTACTGACCAAGGAGGTTTATTCGGGCAGGCAGGGTAAGAGTACGGTAGCAAAATATGCCCTGTAGAAATTGCATGACATAACCCTGTGTTTTCTACAAAACCGTTTGGTATTTATTATCTAGAAAAGTGATTCCTGAAGTTGAAAATGGACTTTTCCTAAGGATTTTTCCTGAGAATTTTTTCTCTTTTAGCGGGTAAAAGTAGAGTAAATCTCGTTAAATCTTGCAGGAGAATTATAATCGTACTGCTTAAAGCACGGTTCACACTAGTCAATAATTGCCAGCAGATTTCCCAATTATTGCTCAGCAATTTTGCTATCATTTAACATTGTCAACTATGAGAGTTAGCAAGCTTTGTGGCAATAAAACATGAAAATATAGGGGTGTGCAGATTGCCGCTGGACTAAAATCTTAAATTTCCCGCTATCTTTGTGGTGCAGTGTGAACGAGTGCATCGTTGACAATACTTCCAGTTGCCCCAAAATTGCTGTAAATTAATTGCAGATTGCCTGGTGTGAACCGGGCTTACCCTTTTAACACATGCATTAAACTCGCATAAGGCCCTAATAGTGCGCTTTTCTGAAAAGAGCCCTCCATCTGAAGGTTTGGCGTTTAACAGAAACTTATTAACAGAATCTGTTTGGGCATTGTCCACCCCACTCCACCAAACTGGGACCCTTTCAAAAACTAAACTGGAACTATCGATCCTCTTGCTATATTCACCTTCTTCCCCAGCAACTGCAATCAGATTGGGTATTAGACATTAGTATATTTCAAAGAGAGACAAGTATTGTGGAGATTCTACCAGGGGTGGTGGGCCAAGAAGAAACCGAGGACAAGTCCGAACGGGAGGCGTCAGGCACCATTGTACCCACGAAACCAGGACCTAGAAGAGAAAAGAGAAGAGGGAGGTTCAGCCTTCCACCCCCCCCCATTGAAAGTACAGAATTGGCCCAGCCGGGTTTCGAACATCGTCCCATGTGACTACGGAGCAGACATGCTACCGCTACACCACAGGGCCATCAGCTGACCTCCCATATCAGGCTTATCAATCTTTCCTATGCCTGCTTCCCTTACAGTATTCGCATTTTCTGGTCGGAGCGTAAATTGCTCAAAGAAAACAAGAAGCAAAAGCTGTCAAGTGGCAAACTTCCGTATGTTGTTGTACACTCACGGTGCAAGTTGTGACACTCTTAGTAGTGCTCTCAGAGATCCACACTAGCAGTCCACGAGCATTTCACGAGGGCTTCTCCTTCGAGTAAGCTAAGCTAAAATTCTGTGGGCGCAGCAAGCAGTGCTACAACTGGCTTGTCATACGGCTCAAAAGTCTGGAAGACATTTTGTCTCCTATAATCACGTCTTTAAAGACTGTCGTCTACATACGAATCAATCTAATTTGCCTATTTCTGTCGGCGGTAAATGTATAAGGGAATGCAATTCATGATCAGTGCAGTCAGGTCTGCTCGATTGATATGACAAAACCTACGTTTACATCCACTTGCAATCACTACTCCCTGTAAACTAAGTTGTAGCAAACAGTAATGACTGCCACCGCCCTTATACACCACAAAAAGCTAGGTTTCACTTTTCTTTCATATTTCAGGCTCAACTCAATAATTCTCAACAGAAAATGGCTCTGTACGGCACAACGGCTCTGGTAATTTTAGCCGGACTGGCAGCCTATTGTAATGCTGATAGTTGCTTTGATAGCTGTGATTATTCCATGAAATCGACCATGAGCCATGGGCTCCAGGTGGGCGATAAGGAGGTAGCCTGTATGGCTTTCCGGTCTTTCGAACCCTGCGTTCGAATGTGCCCGGGTGGGGATCGAATCTGGGACCGACTGATGGAAACCGGATCCAGAACCTACCGAATGCTCCAGTCCCAGTGCGCCACATACTACTGACAGTGGGAAGAAATTGACTAACTAATGGACTAATTAACAAAATTAACTGAAGTAGGAGGACTTGAACTGAGGTCAAATAGTGCGGGTACTAATTATATATCTGGATATTTTGTTTACAACCGATGGAAATAGGGGTACTGAGTTTGACAGTTTCGTGTAATCTGTTTGTGCAAACTGGATTTTGTCTAATAAAGTAATTATCCGAGGCAAGCATACGCGAAGGCTAACTCAAGCGCTAGTTTATTTGTTTGATGTCTTAGGAACGTCGTCCAAATTAAATCGGGAATTTGAACGGGACCCCGTTCAGAAAACCCCACTGTAGACGGGATTTCTGACGGGGTTAGTTTTTATGATACTTAAAATTTTTCCTGTGACTTAGTATAAAGCTTTTTGGCTTTGCTACTTTTTTCTCTAGCTGACTAGCGTGTTAACTGTGTAAGCAAGCATACGTGCGCTGCGTTACAAGTAAGCTTAGTTTCAAAGCTGCTACAAAAGAAGTAGTTTTTGTGAAAATAATAAAAACAAGAAACCCCGTCAGACAACGGGGTTAAAGCATGATTTCAACGGGGTATTTTAACAAATTTTCCCGCGGGGTTTTAGACGGGTTCCCGTTTCTAATTTGGACGACGTTCCTTAGCAGACATCAGCGATCCCAACACTTGTGCGTTTCTGAGTCGTCCCTTCAAACATGAATTGATTGATTTTCTTCATAGCTTCTGAATGGAGAAATCAATCAGGGAATTTAGATATTTTTCGACAGATGTAATAAATTTTAAACCTGTACTTCCCGACCTACAGCCATTATTTCACCTAATTCAGAGTAGAACGCTACATATATATTGTTAATCATAACACATATAATAAACATCTGTAATGAACTGAGTGAAATTAGGACAGAAAACTTGACTAATTTAATTTGATTTCGAAAGTGGGGTCGCTTAGGTTGAAGTTCAATCACACGGAAGGTTAGCGCGTTTGCCTAGATAGACAAACTTATGTACCAGATTCCCGAAAGGTGATTTGCCAAAATCGGGGATCTCTACGGCTAACCTGTTAGGGGTACTACTGTGAGTTCGTTTAGGCGAAGAGGGTTAGGCTCTATCCAATCGCACCTGGAATATGGATAGGAAAGTTCTGACGCGACAGGTCAAAACTCTAAGATCAAACTGTTAGACTTTAACTCTCAATTCAGATCCAACTTACTAGGACCTGAACAATTTATCCTTTGT